>QLSR01000343.1:600644-612580 GCA_031780015.1 Citrullus colocynthis
AAAAAAAAAAAAAAAAAAAAACATAAGCATTAGTGTAACTCAATTGATTAAAACAACTATATGAGATTAAGAGTTCATTTCTCCTTCTTATATATTGTTGAATTTAAAAAAAAAAGAAACAAAAAGTTATCGTTCGCATGCATTGTCTGCTTACAATAGAACAATAGTACGATCAAAATGTTTAATTGCTTGAAAATTTGGAAAGTAAACATATGCTTTTAAATTTACTAACTAAAGTTATTATTTTGAAAAAAAAAATTAAAGATTAAAATAGAATTTTTTTTTTTCAAAATTTTTAGAATCAAAATTGAAAAGAAATATGAAAGTTATGTGACAGGAAAAAATTAAGACTTTTATTACATTATAATATTAATTTTTAGCTTGTAAACTTGAACCTAACTTGAACTGTGCTTAAGATGTTAATCCTCGACCCTAATATATTTTTAAAAAGAAATTGATTTTTAGAGATGAATCAAAAGGACATGAAAAAAGAGAATAAAAAAGGGAAAAAAAAGTACCTTTGAGATATGCAATTGTTGCAGTTGAATTTCTGATACCAAGGTCAGGAGCTATTACCAGGCCAGAACAAATGGTGACTAACCTTAAATCTCTTTCTTTTGCAATCCTCCATGCTGCCTTCTCTGCCTTTAGCTTCCCCAAAGCACACCATAGCTTCAATTCCAAACAAGTACCAATATAAATTGTCTTAAGAAAACCACGTAATATTCCATATCAATACTAAGTACAAATATAAATTGTCGGTTTATAAATAGATTTAAATACTACTTTAATTCTTTATTTTTTTATTTATATATTTTAACTCTAGTTCATTTTGGTTCTTGTACTTTTAGAAGATTCATTTTGGTCTCTTTGGTTCATTTTAGTCCTTTAATTTTTAAAAGTAATCATTTTAGTTCTTTAAAAATGAAATAGAAATGAAAATAAAAGGATCAAAATAAATATTTTTAAAATATGGGAGCCAAAATGTATTGAAGACAAAAATATAAGACTAATGTAGTATTTAAAATTTAGGAATAAGACTCCCTCTTTTAAATTCATATTCGTTTTCTTACATGCATGGAATGGGTTAAAATAATTCACTTTTTAAAGCATATAACATTGTTGTGATGTATTCAAATTCACTTTTTATTTATATATGGGCCACATAAGTAAATGAAATTCATTTGAGTTGATGTTATTTTTTCAAAATATTACACCATAAAATAATAAGAAAAGATCATAAAAGAAAAGAAAGAAGATAAATGGTCCTAGTGGAGACAAAAACATTGTAACCAACAAGAGAAAGAAATTAAATTCTCAATTTGTACTTTGTAATTTGTAAGTTTGTAACAACATTAAAGGGTATAATTGGAAATAATTTTGAAATAAGTAACCAACAAAAACCATTTTGAAATATAATCATTTAAAATTGAGTTCATATTTGATATTATGCTTTTAAACACGATTTTAAACCATCAAAATTGATTTAATTATTAATTAAAAGCATCTTTCCAAATGATTTCAAACTTTGATAAAAGTAACTTCAAACATTTCAAAATTACTTCTAAATGTATTCTAGAGAGTTTGTGACTTTGAAAGTTAGAGACATTGTTCTATTCTTGAATACAAGAGTTACCTACATATAGAAGTGATTGTCTCTTTAAAAAATTCATACACTTTGCTTCATAGATTTGATTTAGGTTGCATTTAAGACCTTGGGTTTTTAAACTCAATAATCTTAGTCTTTCTATCAGGTGTTTTCCGTTAATTCAATAACGATTTTTTTTTTTTTTTCACGGCCAAAGTGTTTTCACTTCAAAATATAAATATATTTCTGTTGGCATTAAATGTAATTGGAATGTAATTGGTAAGGCAACTCATTAACAACCCAATAAATGATTTGCCGAAGTGTGTTTGTGTGGATGGATTAAAAAACATCCAACAATGCAAACAATGTGATGGTATTTAATATTCTTCCACCACTTCGTCAACTCTTTTATGCGCCGTTGCACAACGTTGATGTGTCTTTCATTATATTTTTCTGAGATTCAAATAGTTTATAACCATAACTTATTTGGTTAGGACCGACTATTTAGAATTTTTTTTTTTCAAAATAATAACTTTAGTTCGTAAATTTAAAAGCATATGGTTACTTTCCAAATTTTCAAGCAATTAAACATTTTGATCGTACTATTGTTCTATTGTAAGCAGACAATGCATGCGAACGATAACTTTTTGTTTCTTTTTTTTTTAATTTAAAAATAAAAAAAAAAAAAAAGTAAAAAAAAAAAATTTTTTAAATTAAAGAAAAAAACCTAAAAAAAAAAAAAAAGTAAAAAAAAAAAATTTTTTAAATTAAAGAAAAAAACCTAAAAAAAAAAAAAAAGTAAAAAAAAAAAATTTTTTAAATTAAAGAAAAAAACCTAAAAAAAAAAAAAAAGTAAAAAAAAAAAATTTTTTAAATTAAAGAAAAAAACCTAAAAAAAAAAAAAAAGTAAAAAAAAAAAATTTTTTAAATTAAAGAAAAAAACCTAAAAAAAAAAAAAAAGTAAAAAAAAAAAATTTTTTAAATTAAAGAAAAAAACCTAAAAAAAAAAAAAAAGTAAAAAAAAAAAATTTTTTAAATTAAAGAAAAAAACCTAAAAAAAAAAAAAAAGTAAAAAAAAAAAATTTTTTAAATTAAAGAAAAAAACCTAAAAAAAAAAAAAAAGTAAAAAAAAAAAATTTATCTAAAATTAAATTTTTTTTTAAAAAAGCAAAAATTCTATCAAATGTAAACTTCAAAAAGTAAAATTGTTGAATTTGAAAACATTCAGAGATCCAAATACAACCTAAATCAAACCTCATAGACCAATACTATAATTTTCTTTGTTTCTTTGTTCAAATTACCCATCTTTAAAACAAATTAAATGGTAATTCCTTCTACGAATATTCTGGGCTGGTAAGTAATAATTTTGAACTTCATTAATAAGCATAACATTTTAGTAAGGCCCCCTTTGTTAATCATTTTGTTTTTTGTTTTTGTTTTTGAAAAATAAGCATATTTCCTATCTATTTCTTACATTGATTTGTATCTCTCTTAGATATAATAGTTAAATTCTTTTCCAAATTCCAAAAACAAAAACAAAAATAAGTTGTTAAAGGCTACTTTTTTTAGTTTTCAAATTTTTGCTTGGTTTTTTTAATCATTAGTAGAAAATAAATAACAAAAGAATAAATATGAGGATGAAAATAGTGTCTATATGCTTATTTTTGAAAAACAAAAACAAAAAACGAAATTGTTACAAAACCATACCAAAGTTTTTCAATTATAGTTCTTAACAACAGTTTCAAAAAACAAAACAGTAAACAAAGTTTCAATCTTTAGACTTACTTTTTTATCGACACATAGTGATCGATCACTCCAACTATCGTGGTCGACGACTGCGGAGAGCTCAGCTCGTGTACCGTCACGCCATATACAGGCCAAAAGTGAAGAGGTAAACACACAGTATCTTACAGAGGATGTTCTTGCACAGGCCTCCATAACATTCTCACTCACCTTCTTTTCTACCTCAGCCATGGCTTTCTTTTAGTATGCAACATCACCATTTAGAAGAAGGTTAGATTCTATTAAAATGGAAACTAAAAGATTTAGAAGAACTTAACTTCATCAGTAAGTTCTTAAATTCCATAGCATTACCAATTATCTTACCCCTATATATCTACCTTCATCACCTGATCAAATTACGTTTTGTGCTTCTTATATTATGTTATAACCTTAGTTTTAACGTTCATTTTGTTTCTTTGACTAAAGTTTTACTAGATATTTTTGTTAGAAACATAAGTATAAATATGATAGGACAGCTCTCTTCCTAAGTAGGTATGAAGGTATGAAGTTTTTTTAGATGAAACTAAAAATAAAGTCTATGTCCAAAATAAATAATATAATATCATATAATTGTGAAAATATACATACAATTATCCTTCAAATTTAGGTGACTCATATTCAAAGAAGGGCATAAAATTAGGTTTGGTTTAAAGTGTTTTTTTTTTATTGAAAAGCAGAAATGCATAGAACACTAAGGATATTTTGGACTTCTGTTACTTCATTACTTAAGTTAATACTTTCAAAGGCATAAGAATTAAACTAAAACTAACGTTTTTAGCATAATTTTCTTTTTTCAAAAAAATTACTTTATCTAATTTTTTAAAGTCGCAACATCTTTTTCCTTCTATATTAATTTAAAAGCTTTCTTACATATCAAATTATCTATAATTTTTTACTTCAAATAACACAATTTTAGCTTCATAATAATAATAATAATAATAATAATAAAAAGAAATTCTTATTTCTCTTCCTATGCAGCCTGTTTATTATGATTTATTATGAGTTATTTTTAGGTAAAATGATCTACAATGTCTATCACGGTATTCGTAAAACAATTACCCCTTATTTATATCAAATTTAATAATTAAATCATAAAAAGAAGTTTTTTTTTTTTTTTTGTTTTTTTCACGGCCAAAGTGTTTTCACTTCAAAATATAAATATATTTCTGTTGGCATTAAATGTAATTGGAATGTAATTGGTAAGGCAACTCATTAACAACCCAATAAATGATTTGCCGAAGTGTGTTTGTGTGGATGGATTAAAAAACATCCAACAATGCAAACAATGTGATGGTATTTAATATTCTTCCACCACTTCGTCAACTCTTTTATGCGCCGTTGCACAACGTTGATGTGTCTTTCATTATATTTTTCTGAGGTTCAAATAGTTTATAACCATAACTTATTTGGTTAGGACCGACTATTTAAAATTTTTTTTTTTTTTTTCTCGTTTTTTTTTTTTTTTTTCTCGTTTTTTTTTTTTTTTTTCTCGTTTTTTTTTTTTTTTTTTTTGTCTTTTCTAATTTTTTCAATTTTTTAGTATGATATTTGTTCTATCAGTCAGATCTTTCGTCTTTGACTCTACAACATTTTAGATTTGAAATTAAGATATAATAATATATGACTACTTTGACATTTCTTAAATATTCTTAAATTTTTTTTAAAAAAAGAATCACTTGTCTTGATGACCAAATATATGAATACAAAATATTTTAAAAATTAAAAACTAAAGAAAAGGAACATTTAAGGTGGTTTAATAACCTTTTCGTTTTTCATTTTTAACCTTTTTTAAAAAATTAGGTATATTTTTTTCTATTTTTAGAATAATTTGTCTATCCTAAGAAGAGTTGAATTCCTAAATTTTAAAAGAAAAAAAAGCAAGTTTGTAAAAATTATATTTTCTTAGTTTTCAAAAATTGAATTAGTTTTTAGAAATATTGATAAAAAATAGATAACAAAGCATGAAATTTAGAGGTGAGATAAATGTTTATAGCCTTAATTTTAAAAAACAAAATGGTTATCAAACGCGGCCTAAAATTTTAAAATAGAATACGGTTGTGAAATCACTTGATTTTCATTAAATTTTTTCGGTTAAATATATATTTTATAATTTTAATATTTATTGTTGTACGAAATTTCAGTTTTAGTCCTTTACGTTTTAACAATTTTCAATTGTATTCCTCTAAAATTTAGAGCAGCATGACACATAATGAATGAGTAAAAATTAAGAGTATGAGCCGAAAACAGCTTAGCTCAACTGGATCTATGTGTGCTAAAAATTAAGAAGTCTTTGATTCAAATCTTTTCACCCATTTGTAGTTTTTAAAAAATTAAGAGGTTGAATATCAAGCAATTAACCATATAACTTTCTTTTATTTGAAAGCACAACAGAAACTTTCCTCAGAAGTTAACCAAAAGAAGTTAAAAAAAAGTTTTAACATCCGGATCCGGGTGGCTTAATCTCTCTAAATTTTGTCCACTAAGATTAAGCTAGTGCCACATAAACTTAACATAAGTTATATTTAACCTATGTTAAGAAAAAAAATTAAGGAAAAGTAATTTTTTGTCAATAGATTTTGGATCTAATTCTATTTGGTCTTTAGGTTTAAAGTATTACACTTTTAATCCTTAAATTTTGAATTTGGTTTTAATTTAATTCTTGGATCTAATTCTATTTGGTCTTTAGGTTTAAAGTATTACACTTTTAATCCTTAAATTTTGAATTTGGTTTTAATTTAATTCTTATGCTTCAAAATATTACAATTTTAAGATTTGATTTTTGTTTCAATTTGGTTTATAAATTTAAAGATCTATACTTTCAACCTCGATTTTCTTTTTTTCTAAATATTCATTTTCAGTCTTTAGCATTAATGTCTATTAATTAGTTAAAAATAATAATGAAGTGAGTCTTAAATTTAAAGTTAACAGCAATGATAAATAGTAAAATTTAATTAATTATAATTCTTTTAAATTAATTGATAGACATTAAGATTAATAGAATATCGTGTAAATCTTAATATTTAGGAATTAAATTAAAAACAAAAACGTGAAAGAGAAAATTTGGTAATAATTGAATTAAATAGGTAAAAGAAATTACCCAGACCGTACCGAATAGCCAGTGAGTCCAGAAGGATCGAGGAAAGAAGAGGTATGGAAAACGCCGCGACAGCCATCAAAAGCATTTGCTAAGCTATCGCACTCCATCAAATTGGCCGACAATGTCGATACTTTACAATCCTTTATTCTAACCCCACCTGCTTCCGATCTCATCTCTCTCACTTTTTCTTTATCTTCTGAATTATTTTCAACCATATTAACCCATCATATTTATTCAACTTCAATTCCAATTTAAATACACAAACAACAAAAAAATAATAATAGTTTCTGAAAAAGTAAATGACAATCTATGATCAGAAATTAATTAAATCTAATACAATTAATTACCTAAGGTCTAATCCATATATTTACTTAAACGACTCATAATAATACTTTATCTAAATTTAAATATTTTATAGAGTTAATATACATTCTTTTTCTTTCTCCTTAAATTATAAATTTTCTATCCTCTCAAAATTTGTTTCTATTTAGTCCCTTAAAATGGGTCCAATAAATATACCAATTTGTGTATAAACTTCTAAAAAAGGTATAAAAGTCCCTCCCCTTTTAATTTTTGGTCCCATGTCTATGACATATTCAATCTTTTTTAATTGATCTAATAAATATAAAATTTAATTTGCTGTCCTATGATAATTAAATTTTCAACATAATGTTGTATAGTTTCTAATTTTTTTTAGATGTTAATAAGTCAAATATTTATTACTCAAAATTAAAAGTTTAATATTTATTAGACACAAAATTAAAAATTTAAAAATATATCAGATACTTTATAAAATTCAAAGACTACTTATTAGCCACATCATTAGAAGTTATGAATCTATTAAGCACTTTTAAATATCGAAGAGAAACAAACACAAAACTAAAAAATTTAAGACGACATTTATAATTTCTTTAATTAAGTGGGAGGATGGCTGAAAAAAATAAGTATATAGAAATAATTGAATAAGTAATTCAATGAAAAATAAATTTTATCTTTCTTCAATCTACTATGCAATTCTTTAGTCATGGTTTTTGCATTCAACTGATGAAACCTTTTTAGGTTAAATCTAAGTCATTTAATTAAGTGAAGAGGATGGTTGAAAAAGTACAATTACTACTAATTAAGTTTGGTATTTAGATTGATAAATTTTTCTTTTTTCAATCTACTATGCAGTTCTTTAGTCATGGTTTTTGCATTCAATTGATAAAACCTAATTTTTTTAGGTTAAATTTAATTCATTTAATTAATTAAGGGGTTGAAAAAGTACACTTACTACAACTTAAGTTTGGTATATAAAAGTCAATATGAACATAGTTCAACTAACATAATATTGTACTATCGATCTCATTGTCAAAAATTCAATTCTCCACCCCACATATTAAAAAAAAACTATTTGGTATTTGGAATGGTTTGAAAAAAGTCTTTTTAGCCGACTTCATTTTTGTCCAACTAATAAAGGCATATGCCTTCTTGGACCAGAGTTTGAATCCTTCCATTCCTATTTGCTGAATGTTAGAAAAAAGAATGAATTTAAATGTACTTTTTCTATCTAGTAATTTGCAATTTTATCCCTAAGAAACCTAGCAAAACTTAAAAGATTTAGAGAGAAAATTATAATTTTTCAATTTACAAACAAAATTGAAAGTTTAAATTATAACTTTTCAATCATTATACAAAATGTATTTCACTACCAATCCTAAATTTTCAAAATTTCTAAAATTTACCAGTTTGTTAGAAACAAAATTGAAAAGTTAAAGATTCGTTATTACACATAAAATCCAAACAGATAGATGCAAATATAACAATCAATCTCAAAATATTTGCAAATATAATACAATGCAAAAGAATCTATCAACTCCATCAACGATATACCATATCACTAGTTGGGGTTTATTAGCAATAGACTATATCGCTAATAGAGTCTATGTGTTTATTATTGGTAGGAGTCTATCTACAATAGCAATAGAATCTATTACTAATTAATTTTGCTATTTTTGTAATTTGTTTTTAAAGATGTTGCTATACACTTAATTATTATCACTAGAAATGCTACCAGACACAATTACTTAAATTAAATTTTATTTCTAATAAATCAATTAATTTTTACAAAAGTTGAATTTGTGAGGAACTTATTAGACACCAAAAGTCCAAATTCATGCATCAAATAGACACAAACTTTCTATAAAAATTTTTTTTTTAAAAAAAAAAAACCTTAAAAATTTATAGAATAAACTTATAATTGAAAAAAATAATAATAATCATTAAACCTACTCCCATGTAAGAATGGTTCAATGGCAGCCCTTCTTTGTTTCTTTCTTGTTTAGTTCAACAAGAAAACTTTGGATTCGAATAGAACTTTTGGTCTATTATGTCTTTTAACCGGTTTGAAATTTATTTTATATATGTGTGTGTATATATAAAACAATTTATTTTTTATTTAGAAAAATAATAGATTATAGTTGGTTACGCAAAAATAATTAGTTATGACTTTTAAAGACCATTTTTTTGAGAAATTATATACATTTATTATTATCCTCTATAATGTTGACGTATACATGATTATCAAAATCGGTGTTGAATCAATCCGTCGCGGGAAAATTTATAGCGCATCTCGCAATAACATCTCCTAATACTATACTTTTGGGTTCACACTATAGATGTTTTCATAAACATTTTCACTATAGATGTTTTCATAAACATTTTCACATTGATGTTGGTGAGTTCCATCTTACGGTATATTTTCCCATCCATTTGCCCAGGAAAAAGTAATAAATAAAACTCTTTCAAAGGAGAGAGAGAATTGATCGATGTTTTGAAACAAACAGATGCGTGAAATAGTTAGAAGATTCCCGAAATGCAATATGCTCTTTCATGTTTGTTAATCTGGATAATAATGATCGAAATTAAGGTTAGAACAGAGGAGAAAATCAAGAGCTAAGGACTAAGAAGTTCAAACGATTCTCAGTACCAATGTTACTGAAGAAAAATGCGTGAAATGCGTAGATTTCCGAAAATGGCAATATGCTTTTTCAGAAAACGAAAAGGCAAACAGAAAGTAATCCGGAAGATGAAAAGTTAAGCATACAAACAGAGGATACAAAATCAAGAATTAAGCACTCATAAATCGAACGATTCTAAGTAAGAATGTCAATGAAATAGATGCGTAATATACAAAGTAGATTCTCCAAAATGCAATATTCTCTTTTCAAGAAAGAAAACAAAAAGTAATCTGGAAAATTGTCTTAGAAAGAGGAGAAAATCAAGAGTTGAGCACCAGGAAAACGAACAATCATCAGTAAGAATGTAAATAAAACAGAGACGTAAGATACCGATAAGATTATGGAAAAAATAAAGTGATCTAGAAAATGACCAAAGCTAAGCTTAGAAGAAAGGAGAAAATCAAGAGTTAAGCACTCAAAAACCGAACGATTCCAAGCATCAATATCACTGAAACAGATGCGTCAAATTCAAAGACGATTCCCGAAAATGTAAAACAGAAAGAAATCGAGAAGATCATCAAAGCTAATCGTAAAACAAAGGAGAAAAATCGAACAATCCTAGACAAACAGATGTGTCAGATTCAAGGACGGTTCCCGAAAATGTAAAACAGTAAAGCACTAAAAAAATGATGAAAACTAAGCTTAGATCAGGGGAGAAAATCAAGATTAAAGCACTAAAAAATCGGATGATTCTCAGCAGCAAGTTGAGTGTGAAAGAAAAACAGTAGCAATGGAAGTCAAAACTAACCTGGATTATCGAGGAGGATCCGAACGGAAAATCCACACTGCAGGAGTTGATTCACGACCGCAAGGCCCAAGAGGGAGACGCCACTGGTGACGCAAACGAGCTCGTCCCCGGGCTCCTCGTCGGAGTCACTGGAGGAGTTGGACGAAACTCTCCTTCCATGGAATTCATCAGAATCCTTCCGGCGACTAGCAAGCATATAGGCACGCTCCGAGATGCGGCGGAGCTCCTCCAACTCCACTCTCCGGCACTCTTCCGCCCCTGCAATCCCCATTTCGATCTGAGAGTGAAGTTGAAACAGTGCGGAAACGCTGAACGCGCAGAATCTTGGGAGATGATGAGACTGAGAGGAGCAGTTGTTATTTATATCTCTCAGATTGGTCTGTGAATTGGTTCCCACTCACGAAAAGAACGCTTTCACAGGAATCTCCGCTCCTCCGGAACAGGCAACTGCCTCCACTCCAATAAATAAAGGTTAAATCATTTAGGAAAAACTTGATGCTATTCTTCACTTAATTTTCATTAATTCATCTATTAATTTTAATTAGAGTAGAATATACATTTCATTCCTAAATTTGGGCAAATATTTCTGTTTCGCCCTAAATTTAACATTTTAAACCCGAATATTAAAAAAGGGTACTCCCTATGTTCATATTATAATTTTATCGTTATAAATATTATTTTTTAAAAATATGTTGTCTTGACAACCAATTAATAGGAATATTATTCATACTAAGGTGTTAGAAAATTTTCAAGGTGGTATGTGAAAATTTCCATACTTTATCGATTTATTTTGTGGCACATCAACATGTTTTTAAAAATAGGGTGGAATCTTCTAACTAGGGTAGAAAGTTTTAATCAAAATTTCAGTAGGGGAAATTTCATTTTCCCCCATTTAGACAAAATTTTGAAAATATTTCGAGAAAATTTTGATATTTTTAGGTATTAGGTATGTTAATTTCGTTCAAGTTTTTTCAAAAGGATGAAGCTTTGCTAATGTGCTACTTTTTTTAATTTTCAATTTTTTTTTTCAATTTTTAGAGTTTCAATCAAAACTTCCATTCACAAATAAATTGAANAAAAAAAAAAAAAAAAAAAAAAAAAAAAAAAAAAAAAAAAAAACCCACTATACAAAACCTATATTTATTTCAAACCTCATCCAAACTTTTTCCATTATATTTTTATATAATTTCACTTCAAAATGAATTGATATGAGTTTAATATTATTTTGTAATTATTTTTTCATTTTTTTTTTAAATTTCAACTCTCACATCATCATTTACACTGGCACTTATAATATGCATCTAAATGTTATTTTACTTTAGTGAAATTATGATTAAAAATGGTCAATTATAATCTAATTATGCCACAACCAAAATTTCATGAACTAATTTTAATGATTTCCATCAATTTCCATAAAGTTTCTCAAAATTTCCATTAACATTAATATTTCTATCAATATTTCCATAAAATCAAGACCTTAATATTTTATTGACATCGATATTTCGAACCTTACCTCTATCATTCATAGAGGTTAAACAAATATATATGTTAAACAAAAGGACCACCCTAGTACTTGAAATTTTCTCAATTGAAGTGTCAATTTTAAATGATGTGGTATATTTTATTAATTTTATATGGATTATTAGGTTAGGTGTTTTTTGTTTTTAAACTTTTCTCTCCCCCCTCTATGGGAGGACAGGGAGAGGGAAAAGTTTAAAAAAA
>QLSR01000343.1:612906-636381 GCA_031780015.1 Citrullus colocynthis
AAAAAAAAAAAAAAAAAAAAAAAAAAAAAAACAAATAACCTAATAATCAATACAAAATTAAAAAAAATATGACACATTTAACACTTCAATTATGCTATATTATTATTATTATTTTATTATTATTATTATCTAGTAAACTAGCGTTCAACTTTACCAAATGATTGTCAATATGATTATAGTTCGACCGGTATAAATTTGTACTATCAACTTTGAAGTTTAAAGTTTGTTCCACCACTCCATATATTGTCGGAAAAAAAATATCCAATAACCAATTTAGAACTATTTTCTAAATCGCATTAATTAAAGTGTTACTTTTTAAAATTTTTTAGACTAAATAGAAACTTGTTATCAAACTCATGAACAAATTAGTATATTTTACCATTTTAACTACAAAATCATTGATTTTAATTGTACCAAGTTTTTTTTAACAAATTTAAATTCCATTAATGTTCAAATCAAACCCTTGAATATTTCTTTAAAAACATATAATTAACTATTTTTTAAACAAAATTTTGCTTTAATACCGTTTTTCTTGAATTTTTATCAAATTTGCAACATAAATATATTTTATAAATCATTGGAAGGACATAAAAGTTTTTTCAATTATATACCTAATAATGTAGTGATGAATTGTAAACCTTGAAGTAAAATTTTAGCCACGTGGCTGTGTGCTAGAAAAATAGATTTTTTTTTTTTAGAAACAACAATATCATGCAATTAATTACATAATCAATAAGGTCCCATCAGTCTCAACTAAACAACAAAATTCAATTAGTGAAGTCATCCTACCAATAAATTGTGTATTGGCGGCATCTACCATCCAACGAACAATAACATTGGCTACCATATTTTGAGATCATATAATGTGATGTTCGAGTTGTAAAGGGTTCATCGTATTTAAAATGATGTTAATTAGATAAAGAAATAATATAGACATAGTTGGGTAATCATCTATAAAAAAAAATTAGGCTTGTTTTGTCACAATTTCTTACTCATAATTTTGATATTTTTATATATAAACATATAAATTCTTAGTCAATTTCTAAACGCATTAGACATTTAAATAAATAAACTACTTTTTTAGTTTTCAAAACATGCTTAGAATTTATAAAACACTTCTAAAATATACACAACAAAACATAAAAAGTAATAGATGGAAAATAATGTTTACAAGCTTAACTTTCATAAACATAAAATAAAAAATCAAATGGTTACCAATTAAAATAGATCAACATCATCCATGGAAGAAGGAGAACCATTTTGATTCTCAAATTTAAGAATTTATGGAGCAAATAACTTTTTTCAAGTTTGATTGGCTTGAGTTTTGTATATCTTAATTCTTATTTATTATTGTCACATCAAGATGTATCATTCTAATAAGGAAGATAAGATTTTGGTATTGCTTGACACAATATAAGCATAATTGAAATATACTTCAAACTATAGAAGCATATTTGAAACCAACCACCCTTGTATCCACACACATTTGTATTTTTTACCTCATTCCCTCCTTTAAACCATATAGTTACATTTAGTTAATTGTGTCTACAAATTTTGGAAAAATCGAATTTGTAATTATTAAACTATATAGTTAGATATATATTTGCCAAGTGAGTTTAGCTCCACGTTAATTGACATGACCTTTCTATCCTAGAGATAGAAGGATCAGTCCCCCATTATATCAATACAGTTGTTTTGGATAGTTGGAACGATTAAGTCTTTTTACTTTCTCGTTCTCTCCCTATAGCTATTCTCAAGGTTCTCTCTCTTGGGTTATCGATTTAGCAAAGAAAATTTGATGCAAAAGCTTTACTTCTTAAGCCTAATAATATATCTACTAACTTTTCTTTTGTTTTGGAGGCAAAATATACATTCAATTGGTGATGTCAGGTGAGGCCAAACTCAAATCCCTAATAATAATACATTTTAATTGGGATTAAAAGCATAAAAGGGGTCCCCTCTCTCCCTTTATTGAGGCCATACAAACGAAAATCCCATTAAAGTGGTTAGTTATTGATATGAACTCAGCAAACTTCACGCAACTCTTTTGGAACAGACTATGAGTATTTCCCTTTCATAATTATGGGAGTGAGAAGAAAAAGGCACGTCACCAAATAAAATGTTACGTACGTGGGGGCATTCCATACACCAACACCAACACCAACACCGACCCATTCAATTCCTCCTTTTCTTTCCTTTAGTTCCAAGTTAAAAGTGAAATATCAATTGCTGTTGATTTTTTTTTTTTAATTATAATCACTGTCTTCTTTATTAAATTATGCTTCAATTTAATATTAAATTTTTCAAACTAATAATTATATCGATATAAATATAAATAGTAAACTAATTACTTCATACATTGCGATATATATATATATATATATATATATATATATATATATATTCTCGTAATCTTTCATATCTAAATTAATTTAAACCGTGGAAGTGAACTTAGTTCAATAATAATTAGTATAATCTTCTTTCTTAGATGTTGAAGGTTAGATCTTTCATCCTCGTAGTTATTGTACTCCAAATAAAATATCAATTTAGACCATCTCTTAACAAATTTATAACACTATGTTGTTATCATTTCTCTTTAGAAGTTTATCGAATTTGTGACACACAAATATTGGAAAGTATATTCAGTTGTTATAATTATTCATGGAAAGAATATGAAAGTATGTTTTTTCACAAAAGAAAACTTAATAGAGGGGTAAAAGTTACAATATTTATTCAAGTTTTCGAATAAAATTACAAACTTATCTAATTTAGCATGCAATTTGGTGATATTGAAAGCTTATGGTAAAAAATTTACAGGGCAAGCGATTTTTTTTTTCAAATTATATAATATACATAATTTTAACCTTTGGTGGGTTTCAATCATTATATTAATTAGGGGTGTTTGTGGGTTGGGCTCGAAGTACTTTTTAGATCCAACCAAATTGTTCAAATTATAAGTTTCTTCAACTCAAATAGTCCTTATTAAATAATGAACCTAACTCAATCCAACCATGAAACATCTGAGTTGAGTTGATTCGGGATACTCAAGTCATTTATTTAAGTTTTTGTTCTAAAAATAACTAAAATGTTAATATGTAAAAATTTTATTCAATTATTTTCATAATTAATTACATTAAGATTAACAACTCAATTTCAATTTATATTATGAAATTTTTCTTTTCAAAGTTCTTAAAAAAATATTTTAAATATAACCTTTTTTTTTTATTATTATTGCTTTTAATTGAAAATTATATAAACATACCATTCAGTCAGTACACTTTTTAATAGACTGAAAGTATAAAATAGTATCTGTTATCAATAGTAAACAACATTAATATGTTTTTCTTATTTTGCATTTCAATAATTGATATTATGTAGACAATTTTTGAAGAAAAGAAAGTCAGATTAACATTATTTCTTCTTCTATTGATTTTCATTATGTAAAGATTTAAAAGGAAAAAAAAAAAATGAGACGTTTTAGATATTGTAAGGAAGAAAGGGGAAATGTCAGCTGACTTATTTTCATATAAATTTTTAACAAAAATTTCACACATTAAATTATTAAATATTACATCCACAGTTGTATTTTCAAAAATATAAGCAGTAGATGAGTAGATACTTATTTTATTCACATTATAATTTTGTCTTATAAATAATCTTTTAATGTAGATAGACCCTACATTATTTTTTTCCGAATACTTACTTGGCGAATAATGAATGGAACCAGTTCACAAGAAAAGACATGTCCCTAAATAAATATTTCGGGGAACGTTTCATATACCAAACCATTAAATTTGTCATTTTCAAAATAAAAATCTAGAAAATTATTTTAAATAGTAAAATTGTTAAAAAATTGTCTATCATGTTAGGTACAGATAGTAAGTAGTCTATGATAGTTTATTGCGGATAGACAATAAAATTTTGTTATATTTGTACATATTTGATGCATTTTTCTATATTTGAAAACAATCTTAAAAACTTTTTTTTATTAAATTGTTAGTCTTTTTGTTAAAATTCTTAATAATTATTATTATTTTATTATTTAGGTTGTGTTTGATAGTTAATTTATTTTGACATTTTATTTTTAATTTTTTAAAAGAATTGATTTGGTTTATAACCAATTGGGTTTTTTTAAAAATATTTTTAGAATTTTTATTATATTTCAAAAATTAAAAACTAAAAAAAGAAAAAAAAAAAAACTTTTAGATGATATTTGACTTGGGTGTAAAATTGTATTTAATAATAGGTGAAATTAAAATAGAGGGGAAATTTTTCCTACTTCAAATTTTAGATATTTTCACTCATTGAAGCACAAGTAACATTATATGGAGACGGAAAGTCAGATTACCTAAGGTCACGTTTAGGGGTAATATAGTTTTTTTTTAGTTTTTAATTTTTGAAATTTAAGTTTATAAACCTTCCTTCAAACTTAAAAGTTTTTTTAAATTATCTAATCACCACAAGAATTAAGTCATTTGTCAACGCCAAAAAGTGTCAGCAGCATAGTCTATGCTGACGACAAATAACCATCGGCTTAAATCTGTCAGTAGAGGCTATGCCAATGCAGAAAAAAGAGGTGTCAGCTTAGGCGGTCTTTGCTGATTACAAGGGGAGGACCGTAGAATGTGACCTATGCCGACGAAACAAAGACGGCATCGGCATAGGGTATTTGTACCGACACCAACACATGGCATCGTTTGTTATTAAATGCCGACGGTTGAAGATATCCGTCGGCAAATGTGGGATATTTTAACGCCAAATAGTCGCGCCGTCAGTTCTTATACATTGATTTTTTTATAAGGCATCGACATATTCCTATTTTTTTATTAAAAAAAAAGAAAAACTATTTTGTATTTTTTTTTCATTTAAAACTATTTTCAATTTGTACCTAATATAGCAAACAAAATATGTCAAATGCTAACGCATTCAATATTGTGGTAAATGTCTTACAAAGGTTTGATATACACATAAAAAAATGTGACATATAAACTTGGTCCTCAAAAAAGTTCGACATAAAGTTACATTAACAAATACTAAGTTGGTCTTCAAAATAGACATATTAACTTGGTCCTAAAAAAAATCGAAAATAAAAGTATGTCTTGCCAAGTGATCTTCATTGAATATTAGCCCGGAAAACAAAAAAAAAAAATCAAGAACAAAAGTTAAGTTTAGATATAATTGATAACAAAAAAAGTATAAAAAAACAACTAATATGCATAAAAACAACTTTACATCTATATATACAAAAACAATTTGAAATATTAAAAACATCTAGACTTGTAACAAACGTGTAACAAACGTTTCTCTACTATGTTGAAACAATAATAACTTTTAAAAAAAAAAAACTAAACCCATGTTGGATGAAGATTTATAACATGTAAACCTATAAAATATCTCATTCCATCTTTAAGACAAGTATTATCAACACACTTTTGAAACAAAAACTCTCACACCAAACTTAAGACAAATATTTAACATACACCCACCTGCATTTTCATCCCACATTTTCAAAATAAATAGCATCACTCCCCATCTTTAAATAGTATCTTAACCAACATTTTATAACCCCACGTTTTAAGACAAATGTATAACAAATGTATCTATTGCTTTTGGTGAGGATTAAAAAGAAGAAATGAGAAATTTTCTTCCTAATTATACAAATTAGGAACAATTCCTTAATCTCAAAATTTATACATTCGTGGTTTAATATTAATCAACAAAGATTTAAGTTCAACATATACACAACAATAATATTAATCAATAACAACGTTCACCCATCTAAAAAAACCTAAAATTTCAACTACAAATTAAGAAAAAAAATTAAGATAACAAGAATCATGAATAATATTTAACAACAAGTCCTAATAAAATAGATAAAATAAAATAAAATAAAATCCTAAACAACAATAATCAGCCACAAATGTAAATTACACACAAAAAATAATAATAATAATAATTCAATGGACATCCCCAAATCTTGAACATTGAACCTCCAAAACAAAAAATAAGCAACTCATAAATCTCGACAACTACACCACAAATATAAATTACACCAACAATATGTAAATCTCAACAATATTTCCAAATACATTTGGACAACCAAAAATTTATGTCACACCAAAAATTTCTTAAAAAACTACCAAAAAATAGGATGGAGCGACAGATCTTGAGGAGGTGGGAGGGAGCGGCTTATTTGGAGGAGAGGAGGAAGTGATGGCCGGTAGATTTGAGGGGAGGGAGTGATTGATGGCGGGTTGGGTGAGGGAGAGAGGGGAGAGGAGGAAGCGATGGCCGGCAGATTTGAGGGGAGGGAGTGACTGATGGCGGGTTGGGTGAGGGAAAGAGGGGACGAGGCAGCAGTGACAGGTGACGGAGAGCGAGAACGGGGTGCCGGTGGTGGGTGAGGGATAGAGGGGATTGGGCAATGGCGGGTTGGGTGAGGTAAAGAGTTAATAAACCGTTGACTTAGGTTGTCTTCGTTGACGATTATTATACCAGTGTCAACAGAGACTACAATTGTCGACAGTGCTTTTTGTCGTCCCCAAAGACCATTTTTGCCGATGATACTTGAGGCGTCGCCATATTCAAGGATCTTTTTTCTTGTAGGGTATGTTTACCAATGTTTTCAAAAATCAAGCCAACGTTTTGAAAACTAAAAAAAATACTTTTCAAAAAAGTTTTGTTTTTGTTTTTGAAATTTGGCTAAAAATTCAAGTCTTATATTTAAGAAAAATGCAAATCATTGTAAGAAAGAAATTGATTGAAAATAGTCTTAATTTTCAAAAACAAAAATTAAATGGGTGAGTTGGATAGCTATTTGGTTTTAATATTTTTAAAAACAAGTTTGTTTAATTTACAATTTAGATTTTTGTTTTTTCAATTTAAAAAAAAATGTTTTAATTGATAAGTCCTGCGTAATATTTATTTATTTAAAACTTTTTTTTTCATTTTATAAAATTGTGGGAAGATATTCATAAAATTAATTTATTGTTTTTTTAAAAATTAGAATATATCAACTCTTCCTAATATAGTGTATGGTTTTTTCTAAATATCACAACTTGAAAGGATTCCTCTTCTCTTAAAAGTCACAATTCAGTATCAACAAATGTAACAATTTGAATTGCTACAAATAGTCTATAAAAAGTTGAATTGCTAAAAATTCACACATTATAAGATTCATTTCTAACATTTACTACATTTGAAATATGAATATTGTTTTAGCAATATGAATTTTTTATTAAAGAAAGTAGGCTATTATCTTATAATTATATATATTAGATGAAAAAATATTGCAAAACAAGTTTGATTTTATTTTTATAAAAACTATAAAATTTAAAACAGTCATCCAAAGTTATTTTGAATTTTTAGAAACGAAAGCAAAAACACAATTATAAAATTTGTCCTTTTTTACTTTGTTTCAATTTAAGTTAATTAAGAATTTTCCATTTTCCATTTTCCATATTTTCCAGTTGGTCAACGGGAATTATTACAAAATTAATAATTAATAATATGCAAAAAAAAATATATTACAATTTTGCATAAATGAACCATCCATTAATAACTAATGAAATTAAGCCAATTAAAAGAGTTATAGGATTCAAATCCTCTACGTACTAAATGGATGAAATGAGAATTTCAAAACAATATAAACCACATCTCATATACCAAATATTTTCAAAAATATCATAATTGTTTCATTTTCATTGCGATTTAAATATAGGAGGTCCTATAAATTTGATTAAATAAATCGTATGCTTATCTTTAATTTGCATTTTAAGTTTTATTATTGCACTAAATACTAGGTTTTTTTTTTCCCTAAAAGAGGTACAAAGAACTATCGAGGGTTTGAATCCCTCTTTCTCCTTTTGCTCGTCGAATAGATTTGTTTATTTATTTTATTGATTTTACCCGACTCAGTATCATAAAAGGGGACGGCTCGGCTAGGTTTGCTAGCCAACCCATAATAGAAAAAAAAAAATTAGATAGAAATGAATAAAGGAAATAGGAAAACTTTTAAAATATAACCTGATCTGTCCAACCTGATATGTATGATAGAATTAAATTGATTTTGACTTCAAGCATTAGATTGTCTGTCTTAGTTAAGAGGAGTCAGAACAAAACAGGTTCAAAATATTCCCTTGCTCCATTGAAAAATAGTACTAACTAATCCTAAGACAAAGGATTGAGAAACTCAACGCTTGATTCACCGTTTTGTCTCTTAAAAAAATTATTAGGCACATACATACATCTATCTAAAAAGTTTGAGATTTGAGTCTAAATCCACATTATTTATTTTAATAAAATATAAATTCTAGATGATCGATGTAAACATAACTCAATAGTCAAATGGTTAAAACATTAATAACTTTTCATGTCAAATTCCTTTTTTTTTTTTTCGGAAAAAAAAAAACATGTCAAACTCCTTTTTCTATAGATTACAATTTTTTATGAATGAACACAAACTATATAGTTGTGAAACTTCGCAACCCATTGAAAATAATAACAATAATAATAATTAATAAAAAATTTTAAACCCACCAAATCTATTATGTCCTTTGTTTTATTATCTAACAATTTGTTTTAATTCGTCAATCATGCCACTTCTTTTCAAAGATACGAATCGTTCAAAATTCATAAATGTAATTCAAATTTTCTTTTAATTTAAAAATTAATAATACATGAGTTGAAAAAAAAAATGAAAAAAAACCAAAAAAATATCAAAGAAGCGAAAATGTGAGAGAATTTAGGAGAGGTCAATTAAAAAAAGAAATGTAAATGTGGAAAAATCTAGAAATTAAATTAGAATTCAGGAGAGAGAATGTAAAACATTTTAGACAAAACTTCAATTTCCACTACTATTCTGAAATTTAAACTCTCAACTAATAATTGTGTCAATTTAAATTTTAAATTTTTTAAAATTATATTATACTAATACCTTTTCCCAGATTTAACTTGAAAAATATCATGTGAAACATATAATTGTTTCGATTGAACTTTTAAATTGTTATAAATGAATTCATTTAAATCATTACATTTGAAAATCATTCATGCAATCAATTTTTACACGTGTATAGACTTCTTCAATTGTTGGATGATTAGAATTTATGTATAGACAATTTTTAAAAGAAGTCTAAATTGATTCACTTATAAAAGTTTAGTTTAACTAATAAAAGTATAAGACTCACACAATCTTTATCTAACAAAAAAATATTATGGAGGTTGGAGAGAGTGTAAATTGATAAATTTATAAAAGTTCACCATTTAAATTATTTGTTCATGATTTAAATTGATACAACTCCAAATTTTAAGGCTATAAATTTTCAAAAAAAAAAAAGTAAATATTTAATTTAAATTAGATAATTGAATAAAATGAAAAGTAAAAGACAAACGTGATCATACTTCAATGCACATAAAATATGAACTATTGACTTTCTACCCATGTTCTAAAAAATTAAGCCAGGTTTTGAAAAAAAAATTGTTTTTTTTTTAAAAAAATTGTTTTTTTAAAAAAAAATTGTTTTTGTAATTCAACTAAAATATCAACTTCAACATTAATTAAGAAAGATGCAAATCATTATAAGAATTTGGGAGGAAATAAACTTAATTGTTTCCTCTCAATTGTTCAATTATAGTTTTCACATTTCTTAAAAAATACTTGAACTCCTTGCTACATTCTAAAAAGAAATACCAGTTTTTGGAAACTATTGTTGAATGAGAAATTTTGGCCAACCAAATTTCGTCCCGTCATCATAACAAAGTCCAAATGCATTGTGGAATTTATAAATCAGATTAGGCCGAGTAATTAAAGTCGCTCGGGTCAAAAAGCCCAACCTAATTTAAGTCCATTGTGATTTTTTTTGGGCCAAAGAAAATATTGGGCCCAAGCCCATGAAGGCCCATAGAAATTGTATAAATAGAGGCTTTATCTCTTCATTTGGGGGGATTGGAAGTATTGACAATGGAGGACTAATGCTCTAAGCTCTGAAGACGGAACCATGAAGATTCCAAGACCTTGAAATTCTAATCAGCTCCAAAGATTCGAAAGCTCAAAAGATCTGAATAATATTAGTTTTGAAGAATACAAAACTCTTGAAGTTTTGAAGATCAAAAGACTAAAACTTTGAAGAATATAACTCTCTTGAAAATTTAAAAACAAAAGCTTAAAAGACATTCAGAAAATCAGAAGACTTTCTTTACAGCTCTTAAAGTCAAAAACTCCAAAAGTCGATCAACAAGCTTAAAAGTCGATCATCCAAGAAGATCAATAAGCCCATGATTACCAAAGAAGATCACCAAGCCCAAATGCCAATCACCCAAGAAGATCAACAAGCCTACAAGCTGATCACCCAAGAAGATCATCAAGCCCAAAGGCCGATCGTCTAAGAAAATCAACAAACCTAAGGATTAAAGTTTATTTTGTCCAGAGAAAGAATTAAAGGATCAAATATTAGAAATATTAGAGATTGTACTCACAACACTGAAATTAATACACATACGAAATTCAAATTCCACGAATTAAATTTCTTCGAAAATCTCGTCGAACAACTACTTTTTTTAATTTTCAAATTTTAACTTAGTTTTTTTAAATTATCGATAGCAAGTGGATAAAAAAAAAATATAGAAACTTATATATAGGAGTAGGGTTATTGTAAAGGCTAAAATTAAAAAAAAAAAAACAAATAAATACATAAATAAAAAGTACATATTTTCTCATAATGGGTCAATTATAGTATAGTTTCACCTCCTTAAATAAACATTTGATTCTCAATTAAATTATATCTTTTTCTACTTTCGAAACCTTGCTTGAATTTTGAAAATATTTTTCAAGAATAGATTACAAGATAAAAATGAAAAAAAAAAAAAAAAACCCTTATAAGTAGATGTAGTAATTTTGTTGTTTTGGGTTTAATATCATCAATATATTAAATATAAAATTAAAGATTTATAAATTTATTAGGTACACAATTGATATAAAATAGATTTATAAATTTATTAAGTACACAATTTAAAAATAAGAGGCTATTAGCCATTTTTGAAAATTGAATGGCATATTGAACACAATATTTTTGAAAGATTAAAGAACAATTATATTTTTAAAATTCACAAACTTACTAAACAACATAGTCATTAAGATTTAAGGATCAAATAATATATCTTATAACTTTTTTGTTTTTTCGAGTTCATATAACCTTATAATCTTTTATATATTAGCACAAAGTTAAGATCTAATAATAATAATAATAATTGTACTATTATTATTAAAAATTAGATTATAAATTTAGTTCATAAACTTTAGTGATCATAAAACATAATATATAAATTTTAAAAAACTTTGATCACATCAAATTTCTAATTTTGATTCTAACTAGTTTTTATATCATTAACATCCGTTATAATTTTTTTACTTAAATATTTAAGTGACAAGCTAATTAAACTAAAATGTAAGGACCAATATGAACATAGTTTACCTAAAAATTAGAAGTTGAATTATCATCCCATGTAAAAATAAAAATAAAAATAATTAAGAAGAAGCAATCCATAGTTTTTGATGGCACAAGAAAAGTAGATGAGCAGAATAAAAATAAAGGAAACGAAAAAAAATAAATAAATAAAATAATAACCCAATTAAAATATTCCAATCAACTCTTATATTATTAGACAAACTGTACTTTGTTGAGGGTATTTTTTTTTCCCTAAAAAGGAAAAAAGATTTTTCTTTCAACTAATAAATTGGAGTTGGGTGCAGTATATTACTTAATATTGTAATTCAATTATTACTTCTTATGGGGAGGAAAGTAAAGTGGTGTCTGATATGACTTCTCTATTAAAAAAAATGTGAATAATCATGTGGCCAATAATTTGTAATTTATTTTTTTATTTTTTTATTTTTATTTTTGGCATTCTAGTGATGGGACAAATAATTTAATATTTTATTTTTACAAAAATCAAATATCATATGTGTTATTCTCAAAGTAGTCAACAAGAATCTAAAGCTAATTTAAATATAGTTTAACCGTTCAAAATATATTATATATGTTACAAATAAAGATATTAGATGTTCGAATACTAACACCCGATTTATTGTTTAACTAGAGAATATAAGAGTTCAAAACAAAGCAAATGAATTGAATCGTCAATACCTTTATCATTTTTACTTTTAAATTATTGTTAATGCAAAATTTAGATCTAAATTCTCAAAATTTATCTGTGATAGACTATATTGCAAATAAGAGTCTATCACTAATAGGAGTCTATCCGTGATAGAGTCTATTACTAATATATTTTGTTATATTTGTAATTCTTTATAAATGTCGTTATACATTTAATTATTTGTCCTAAAAGTAACAATTATTACTTTTTCAAGGATATGAAAAAATATGCATAAAAAGTAGAGGAAAAAAGGAACAATCGAGAGAACACATTTATTCCCAAATTAGACATGTGCATTTGAACGTATTATAAATATCTTCATTTTTGTAAAGTAATAGATAAATCTGTCACATCCTCAAAACCAATAATAATAATAATAATAATAATAATAATAATAATAATAATAATAATAAAATTTAAAAAAAAAATTGTCACTATAGACCAATGAAAATGATAATGCAATAAATAATTTAGTTAAATTAGGTAAGATAAATAATTTATTTAAACACCGGGTAGGTGCAAAGTTGGTACATGACAATTAATATAATAAGACAAACTTCAACCAATAATTGACAATTCTATAGGTTACTTATTGTGACTTTTCAAAATTCGACTTTGAATTTGCTATAAGAATTATATAAAAAGGAAATAGCCAATTTAGACCCGTTTAGATTTGTTTGAGAAAAAAGTATTTAAAAAAAAAATTACTACACACTTCAAATCTATTTTTAGTAATTTCTAAACACTTTAATTTTTTTTCACTTATTTTTTAAATTAAACACTTAAAAATGTATTCCAAACACAAAATTAAGATTCTAAAGTTCTCTCTAATATAATTTAGTTTATCCTCTTGATTTTAAAATTAAAAAACGCGAGTTTATCCTCTTGATTTTAAAACTAAAAAACGCATAAAAGTTTGAATGGAAGTAATAAATTGGTCCAATTATCTATCATTATAATAATAAAATATATCATCGTTATTTATAATGAATTTATTTAAGTATTTATATAATGTGTATCACATGGTAGATTATGATAAAATATTAGAATAATTTTTGTTTACTTGAAAATTTCTGAGGTAGGTGAAAAATAATATTTTCAATCGTGATAAAGTGAAATATGATTTTTATGTTATTTTATTATTTTTAAATGGTAGTGTTTCAAATCATGAACCAAACAATACTCAAAATGCCTATGCCATTGTAATAAAGGTTAATTTAATTTGTGAAGGCCTCGTTTGTAACCATTTCGCTTTTTGTTTTTGTTTTTTAAACTTAACCCTATAGACACTACTTCCCCCTTCAAATTTATTATGAATTTGAAAACTAAAAAAAAATAGTTTTTCAACACTTGTTTTTGTTTTTTAAATTTGGCAATAAATTCAACAATTGTACTTAAGAGAAATGTAAATCAATGTAAGCAATAGAGAATAAATAGACTCAATTTTAAAAAAGTAAAAACAAAAAACGAAATGGTTACCAAACATATCTAAACTTTTCATCAAAACCCATGTTTTTTTTTCCCAAAAAGGAAAGGGACCAAATATTAAACCTTTCTTTTTGAATAATGGTGAACCATATTAAAGCCTAAAAGCTGTTGAATAATCGTGAGCCATATCAACAAATATGAAACCAAAATTAGTAAAGAAAATCAAAAGTTTTGTTCTTACATATTCCATTATTATTCAATCCACATGATTAGTTTTATATATTGTTTTATTTAAGCTTTTATTTATAAAGCCCATATTGTTATGAAATTAATTTTATTTTTTTTACCACTACCATCAAAACTATTATTGGACTATCCTGACTTTATGTCAAGCCAAAAATTCATTCGAAAATTATTATAAATAGAAAAAAAAATCCAATTATTTATAAATATAACAAAATTTTTCTTTTTATCTATGATAGACTTAGATAGACCCAGATAGACATATATTCATATATTTGATAAAGTGATAGATATTTATCTAGGTTTATCGCAGTTTATTAAAGATAAAAAGTAAAATTTTGTTATATTTGTAACTATTTTTAACACTTTTTCTATTTTTAAGAACATCTCAATTCATATATAGTCAAAGACAACAATTATTTTTTAAAAAAAAATATATATATAATAAGGGTCACTTGCACTCATGGCAAAACTAAAAAATGAAAATCAAAGCCATAGCCCAACAATTTAAAGTTTGCAAGAATGACAAAATTAACGAGCCTAACTACCCTCATGATTAAAAATGTGTGGTTGCATTTGATTGCCATTACTAATTGTTACTTATTGTTATTTGATTGCTAATCATATTGTTTTGCAATTTAATTGTTGTTTGATACCAATTGCTATCTGAATGTTGTATGATTATCATATGATACTGATTGTTAATGATATTGATTGTCAATAATACCAATTGCTATTTGATTATTGTCTAATTACTATTTGATGATGATTTATTAATAATTTTGATTATTATCTTATATTGATTTTCTATCTAATTGTTATCTCATATTGATTGTCTGATTGCTAACAATATTGATTGTCATCTAATTACTATCCTATACAAAAATTAGTTATAACTCACATTGGTGCTGTAAGTATATAAATTTAGGGTTATATGAAATATAAATATATTATACCACAAATATACAATTACTCAAAAAGCACAACAAATTCTAACATAAAATTAGTTGATTTCATGAAATAAAAAAGAAAAGACGGCAACAATAGATATAAGATGAGAATGCACCCTACATTTTTTTTTTAAAGGAGGATATGGAAATATACACTTTTTTTTATATTAATTGCTATTTAATACTGTTTTTATCTAATTGCTATGCTATATGATTTTTCATTTGATTATTGTCTAATTGCTATTTGATATTGATTATTATCTTATTATCAATAATATTTTATGTGATTGTTGTTTTATTACTATCTGATAACGATTGTTTAATAATACCAATTTCTATTTAATAATGTTATTTGATACTAACTATTATCTTATACTGATTGCTAATGATAATGATTTGTTATTTAATTGTCAGTGATGCCGATTGTTGAAATTGAGTACCTTATAATTGCTAATTGATTGTCATATGATTGTTATTTGATATTAATTAGTTTGTAATTGGTAAAGACTCGAGATTTACAGCTACCTTCTCTTTCCTTTTCATTACAAACAAAGTGATCCGCTCCTTCACCTCGTAAACTCCGTAAAGCGGCTGAGATTTCCTCATTCACCCCTTTCTGTAGGTCAGGATCAACAGGATTGGTTGGGTGGTTGGAAGCTGACGGGTCCGCTCGAAAGAAGAACGCAACGAATTGAATGATGAATGATCAGGAAGGGTTGGACCTCTCTTGGTTGACCGAGGGCTCTACTTCTCTTCCCGAGCTCATGGACTCTGTTTATGGAGGATACTGAGCGAATCGACTGTCATCTAATTATTATTTGATGAAGTCAATGACGAGCCTGATTGAAAATTAATATAAATTAGAAAAGATTAAAGAGAGAGAAACAAAATCAAATATGGCCACAATAAATTAGCCAAGTCTTGCCTTTTAAAACTCAACCAATTCTTTTAGGATGCTTTCGACAAATGGCCAAAACATAATAGTTTTAAAGAATGACCAACAAAGTTTCCACTAACAATGGCCAAAACGCAAATTAAAGTATTAAAATAAATGACAAATGTACCTAAAAAGAACCATACTTATCAAATACCTTCTAACAAATGTACTAAAAAATAACTGGAGTTGTTATTATTATGAGCCACATAATATGTACCTCAAACAAAAATATAAATTTTTGGTAAGACTATTCTTATGTAAATACGATGTACTAGAAAAAGCTAACATCTTTATCGAGCTGCATAAATACAATGTACTCGATAACAACTATAGATTGTCTTAAAGTTCAAAGTTGTATTTAAGAAGAATATGCAAAGGAAGATTTTGGTAGATGAATAAAATTTGGCAACTTACCTGCAAAGATGCTTTGGATTCTTACTTTTGTGTCTTCCAAATTTTCCATGTTCCATGGCCTCATCCCCAACTCTTCCTAACTATTCTTAGATTCCTAGATGGTGAATATCTTTCACCTTCAATTGGACGATAATCCCGGTAAACTTCAATGACGGGTGAAAAGGCTTGAAATCACTTCATATTTTTGTGAAGATTTGGAACCTTGAACTTTGATTGACTTCTAAACACGAACCAATCTTAAATGGAAGATTATCATGATCAAAGAGATGATTCGGATATGTAGGGGGGGGCAGCCGAAGAGAAAGGGGTTTTCTGTTTGTTGAAAATTGGAATTTGAAAAGATAACATGAAACTAAAATATACAAAGAAAAGAATTTGGAGTATGGAAATATGAGATATGGAATATTTTTCAAAAAGAAAAAAAAAAAAAAAAAAACACATCATATGCTTGGGATAATTTGAAGAATAGTGTAATTTTAAAAAATGACAAAAATAGAATAGGTTAGAAAGTAACGTAGAAAATAAGGTGGGTTGAAAACTTATTTGGAAAATGGGGTAGTGAAATCGTGTACCGGGTACACGATTTCCCTTTAAACTGGTCAAACGACCAGTCACTTGCTGACTGGGCAGCTGACGAGTTGGTGAGTCATGGACCCGGTCCATGAGTTTTTTTTTTTTTTTAAAGAAACTAACTAATTAAATTAAAATTTGTTTCTTACACGTGTTCTTATTCAATTATTGTACTAGTTTCATTGATTCTTAATTTCTGAAAATGTAATGGAAAATCAGTAATTCATTTAATTAAAGATAAAAGTTAATACAAATCAGAAAATTTAAAATACAAGTCAAGTGCCACATGGTGGTCTTCTTCGCGTACGTTGTTCACGACGGAAACTTCAAAATGTTGCCGATGGTGAATTACATCATCAATATTCTGTTGGGTGACGACAGATGGAAATTCATTGTGTGCATAATACTCATGTTGATGACTAGAACTGGATGCAATATCTGCATGTACTCCTAATGACTGTCCAGGAGAAGGTGGAACTGGATTATGTAATATGTGAGGTTTCTAGTCATCGGGTTGCTCTGGAACAGCTTCGTCATGTTGAATACGTCTTCGATCAGTATCAGCAACATTGAGTCTCGTGTATGTTGAATGATATTTTCAACATTTACCATGTTTTGCTCACACATTGAACTCAACTCTGATAAATCGTGTTCTAACGAGTAATTGTGCACGTCGTGGACAAAATTATTCTGTATAATAAAAAATATATATATAAGCATAAAAGAATATTCTTAGCATATAATTGTAAGGCACTATACAAAATAAGATGCTTACCATGCAGTAATAGTAAACACCGTCAAGTGTGATAAATCTTCTTGTTGTGGAGTCGTACAAAGATAAGTAATCATTTGATACATCTGACTCAGGTATTATTTCTCTTTGTGCATAGCGGTACCAAAAGGATAAATATTCTACATGAATTTAACGTCAGTTTTGGTCGTGTTTACCTCTCAGATCGATTTGGTGTAGTTGAGGGAAGGTATTACACAACATCGATACCAGTTGCTGTAAACCAAATTGTCTCTACACTCTATCTGGTTGATGCCATTCTACGATATGAAAGCATATAAGTGGGCTAACCATCAACCAAATGTCTTGTCATCATGACAATAATCAGGCAACGACATAATATCTAGTATATATGGCGTCCAATTGATTTGAAACCATGTACAAGCATAATTAGAACCCAAAAATATATGTAATATTCAGTTGTATATGTAACATATATTATTACATGATTTTGCATCAAACAGTCAAATATTAAGCGATATACCAGCAACATGTTTGTTGATTGTTCAGATGCAACTAAGACACCGCTCCATTTATCACATAGATATAAAAACAATTAAAATATGTTACTATTTACATTGACAAAAAAATAAATATATACAGAAAATAATACCTAACACTGAGTGGACGTCTCACAAAATGCTTTAAAGGTTGTAATTAGACTTGTGGGGTAACAATGTTAAATCTATCATAGGCCCATACTTAAAGTAGTATCAGTGAGTCTACTATATCCAAAGTTTGTGCAAAAATAGCTCGACACAATTCTCAATACAGCCATGTAAGACAAGCACCACCCCGCGAGTAATTACCAGCTCGCTCAAAACTGGCCAGTAGTAAGAGAAACATTAAATGCACCAACGTGTTGGACTTGTCAGTAAACAGAAAGTCTCCGATAAGTTGCATGATATATGCTCGTGCATATCTCTGTATACTAACGTCATCGGCATCAGGAGACAATTCAATAAACTAAGAGGCTAACCATGGGAGACTCGACCTTAAGCCTTGCAGGTCAAGTGGTCGAACGCCTAAATAATCCTCACAAACCTATTTTCAATCATGTTGCAACGATCCAGTCACAAGTTCTTCATCCACTAGGGTTGTGAAATCGTGGACTCGGTCCACGATTATGGTTGAAAGCGTGGACCCCGTCCACGATTTCCCTGCCAGCTGACGAATCCCTGCACCACGCAGACTGCATGCGTTTCACAACCCTAGTGAATGAAGAACCTATAATTGGATCGTTGCAACATGATTGGAAACAGGTCTGTGAGGATTATTTAGGCGTTCCACCACTTGACCCGAAAGGCTCAAGGTTGAGTCTCCCATGGTTAGCCTCTCAATTTACTGAATTGTCTCCTGATGCCGATAATGTTAGCATACAGAGATATGCACGAGCATATATCATGCAGCTTATCGGAGGCTTTCTGTTTGTTGACGAGTCCAACATGCTGGTGCACTTAATGTTTCTTCCATTACTAGCCAGTTTTGAGTAAGCTGGTAATTACTCGTGGGGTGGTGTTTGTCTTACATAACTGTACAGAGAATTGTGTCGAGCTAGTTATGCACAAACTTTGGATATAGCAGACCCACCAATACTACTTCAAGTATGAGCCTATGATAGATGTAACATTGTTGCCCCACAAGTCCAATTACAACCTCTAGAGTATTTTATGGGACATCCACTCAGTGCCAGGTATTATTTTTTGTATATATTTACGTTTTTGTCAATGTAAATAGTAATATATTTTAATTGTTTTATATCTATGTGATAGATTGAGCGGTGTCTTATCTGCATCTGAACAATCGACAAACATGTTGCTGGTATATTAATTAACATTTGACCGTTTGATGCAGAATCAGGTAATAATATATATGTTGCATATACAACTGAATATTACATATATTTTTGGGTTATAATTATGCTTATACATGGTTTCAGATCAATGGAACGCCATATACACCAGATATTATGTTGTTGTCTGATTATTGTCATGATAAACAAGACATTTGGTTGACAGTTAGCCCACTTATATGTTTTCATATCGTAGAGTGGCATCAACCAGATCGAGTGTTTAGACAATTTGGTTTGCGACAAACGGTACCGACATTGTGTGGTACACTCCCTCAACTACACCAAATCGATCTGAGATGTAAACACGACCAAAACCCGTGTCAAATTCATGCAGAATATATATCTTTTTGGCATGCATGTCATCACCGCTGTGCACAAAGAGAAATAATACCTGAGTCAGATGTATCAAATGATTACTTATCTTTGTACGATTCCATAACAAGAAGATTTATCATACCTGACGGTACTTACTATTACTGCATGGTAAGCATTTTATTTTGTATAGTGTCTTACAATTATATGCTAAGAATATTCTTTTATATATATATATATATATATATATATATATATATATATATATATATATATATATATATATATATATTTTTATCATATAGAATAATTTTGTCCAAGATGTGCATAATTACTCATTACAACACGATTTACCAGAGATGAGTTCAATGTGTGAGCAAAACATGGTAAATGTTAAAAATATCATTTAACATACACGGAGACTCAATGTTGCTGACGCTGATCGAAGACGTATTTAATATGACGAAGCTGTTCCAAAGCAATCCAATGACCAGAAACCTCACATATTACATAATCCAGTTCCATTTCTCTAGACAGTCATTAGGAGTACATGCAAACATTGCATCATCAACATGAGTATTATGCACACGATGAATTTTCATTTGTCGTCACCCAACAGAATATTGACAATCTAATTCACCATCAGTAACATTTTGAAGTTTTCGTGCTTCGTCGTGAACAACGAACGCGAAGAAGACCACCATGTGGCACTTGACTTGTATTTTAAATTTTTTGATTTGTATTAACTTTTATCTTTAATTAAATAAATTAATGATTTTCCATTACATTTTCAGAAATTAAGAATCAATGAAACTCATACAATAATTGAATAAGAACACAAGTAAGAAACAAATTTTAATTTAAATAGTTAATTTCTTAAAAAAAAAAAAAAAAAAAAAAAAACTTGTGGACCGAGTCCATGACTCACCACCTCGTCAACTGCTCAGTCAGCAAGTGATTAGTCATTTGACCAGTTCAAAGGAAAATCGTGTACCCGGTATAAAATTTCACTACCCCGTTTCCCAAATAAGTTTCCAACCACCCTATTTTTCCCATTACTTTCTAAACCACCTTATTTTTGTCATTATTTTTTAAAATTGTATTATTCATCAAATTACCCTCATATGCTTAATTAATTTTTAAATCATCTCTAATAAGGGTAATGGACATTTTTGACCCCTTTATAAGTTTTTTTTTTTTTTAAATTTTGTACCCTTTGGAAAAAAAAAAAAACTTGTTTTTTTACCCGTCAAGTTTTCAAAGGTATATAAAATAACCATTTTGCTCCGTAGAACTTCAAAACTCATACTCCTTTGAAAAAACTTCTTCACGTCCTCATCCAAGTCTCACTCTCTTCTTCTCACTAAACAATCGACTTTCCATTTCCTTACTAATTTCAGCCGAATTTCATCATCGCAGTTTCAACAAATCTTCTCAAATATCTCCAAATCGTTATCAGGTTCGGTTTCACCCAATTTTTCTTGCATTTTGTGGGTTTTTGTTTGAGGATTATGTGACCATGTTTTCTGATTTCTGTGGGTTAATCAATGTTTCAAATGTTTGATATGTTACAATGTATGAGCAATTTTAAGGTTTGTGTATATAGGTTAAAATTGATCTTGCATTCGTATTTGTTTGAAATTTCTTCGCTTTTATACTACTTTTTGAATTTCATATTCATTTTTACCGTTCTCTTAATGATTTGGACCTAAAAAACGAGTTTTTTCCCATAAAAATTTGATTTTTATCTTTTGCAAATTGAACAATTCCCAGTTGGGCTTCATGTGCGGTTAGTCAGGTATTGGTCGGTGCTAGGAATTTGGGGAAGATATGAATTGGCCCAATCTCGACCCTAGTCGGGTATTGACGAGGGAAGGAAGGTAATTAACACCCAATAATAAGGAGGTGGGTGTGCGCCCTAGCCGAGCGCAAAAGATGGGACCCGAGGGTGGGTAGGTTCAACCCAATGCAACCCTGGTTGGGCATGGATCATGCATCAATAAGTTGGCCCTGGTACTAGGAGGTGGGGGGGTGACCTTGGCCAGGTTTGGACCGACCTTTGCCATAGCTGGTGTTAATCAGGCCCAAGAGATGATCCAGGGAGGGTAAGATTGACTTAGGTCTCACCTTGGACGGGTAGGAACCAGGTAAATGTCATTGTAAATTTGTTGTCTTATTGTGGCTCAGTCCAATCTTGGTCGAGCATGGACCGAGCACCAAGGTGTTGTGCCTGGTATCGAGGGAGGTGGGGGTGACCCCATCTCACCCTAGCCGAGTATATGTTGTTTTTCGCCTATACTCTCCTTCCACTTGTCAACTTTGTCTTGCAATCTTTTCTTAAACCATTTCATTGTCAGATCAAATATATAATTTCCCCAATCTATGTTACAAAATGCTCCTAGTCATCAATATAACCTATGAACTCGTATTTCATGCTAGATTTTATCTCTCTTCCCATGAGTCCAAACTCAATAAAGAAAAAAGGAACCTACATCCTCATCGTTCTCGAACTCTAATGATAGATACTTGGCTTCCAGTTCATACCCTCAACATCATTCAGGTATTTGCTTCTAAGTCTAACATGGGTAGTATCATTATCTACCCGTCTAGTCTGGTCTTTCAATCCCGTCAACAGATCAAACTCCCTTTGCCCAAATGAAACTTTTGTGTCCAGTAAATTAAAACTAGAGTACTTCTCATAGTCTCCCTAACCTCTCTAAAAAAGATATAATGAAATAAGGGTCCATTAAACATTATGTTAGCATCCAATATAAGTCCAAAACAGGTCTACCTAAACATTGCTAATTGGGTAGGGGTTAATTTCTTTCTAATGCTCGTTTGAGCAACACAATATGTGAGGGCAATAGGAAATAGTCATTGATGTGGATTTTTGTAACTAAATCCATCGAACCTACATTATTTGATGCAAATAATATGCATTAATACATAAAACATCAAGTAAAAAAAAAATTAATTTTTAAAAAAATTGAAAACCTAGTCAATACCCGACCCAGGTAGGTACCGAGCCAACAAATAGAACCCTATTCTCGATTGAACTCAATCTATACCCAACAGGAGTAGAGATCGAACCAAAATCCAGTAACCTATCATCCCATTGTACACAATCAATATTCGATTAGGCCCAGGCCAAAAACCAATAGCTTAGCCCATTTTGTTATTCTTGGTCTAGACTCGACCAGAGTGAGGCCAGGTTACCCCCACCTCCCCCAATACTAGGCCCAACACATTGGTGCCCGATCCATGCCCGGTAGGGTCGGACTGGGCCACGAAAACAAATTTAGAAGGAATTTTAACCATTCTTTTCCCAGCCAAGGTGAAACTCCGGTCAATTCTACCCTCCCTAGACCATCTCTTAGGGCTGATCAACACTAGTCAGGGCAAAAAAATCGAGCCAACATCACATACCCCCAACACTAGGCTAACAGTTAGGCGCCCGATCCAAACCAAGCCAAGGTCGAGACTGGGTCACCCCCCATTTTCCTAGAACTAGAGCCAACTTATTGGTGTCCAGTCCATGCTCGACCAGGGCTAACCCGAGTTGAAGCTACCCACCCTCGAATCCTACTCTTGTGCCCAATCAATACCTGGTCAAGGCAAGCACCAGGAGCACACCCACTCCTCCTAGTTCCGGTTGTTTATTACCTTCTTCCCCCAGTCAATACCGACGATAGTCGAGACCAAGCCAATTCATATCTTCCATAAATTCCTCACCCCAGCAAATACCCCGTTAAACTCAAATGAAGCCTAACCGATTATTGTTCTATTTGCAAAAAAAAAAAAAAAAAAAAAAAAAAAAAAAAAAAAAAAA
>QLSR01000343.1:636456-663174 GCA_031780015.1 Citrullus colocynthis
AAAAAAAAAAAAAAACCACTCCTTTTTTCGAGTCCAAATCATTCAAAAAAATGTCAAAAATGAATATGAAATTCAAAAAGTAATGTAAAAACAAATAAATTTCAAACAAATATGAATATCAATTTTAACTTTCGTACACATAAAATATGTTCATCTACATATCAAACATTGGAAACATCTCAAACATCGATTAACCCACAAAAAACAGAACATGCTCACAAAATACTTAACAAAAACAAAAAAAAAATGTGCGAAAAGATGGGTGAAACTAGACATGCTCACAAAATCCTCGATTCTCGAGAATCATGTTAACGTTCAATTGCATGAAAAAGGGGAAGGTAAATACAAACAACCCAACGAACTAATATAAATTGTAATGGTTGTATACCTTCTTGACTACGTATAATCTCAAATGGGGTGATTGGTGACAACCACCCAAGAGATGACATTATTATTTGTCTTGTTTGCAACACAACCATTTATGGTTGATATAAAACTCATACGTCTATACATATTATGCATAACAAAAAGTAAGTCGTTTCTAAAAGTTTGAACATACAAATATTATGTAAGATAATTCACATAGGCATGTGAAAATCCCACAATACTATATTTGTTTTTAGTGGTTTTGCTTTTTCCCTTGGCATATTTCTTGTAGTGATTTTTTCAATCCAATTAATGCACGTTCAAAAACAAGTGCACTCTAATCATAATGTTGGAAAATAACCCAATCATTTACAACACCCAGCAACTTAGGGTCTATTTTTGTTTTCTTCTCTTTCCCTAACAAAGATCGTTCAACGAGGTATATTAGAACTAATTTCACATCCTCAAAACCACATTCATATTAAAAAAATATATATTTCGTTTTAAATGACTTGCATAGATAGACTTCGTACCTTTAAAAAACTTATTTCTTAGTCTATAATTTATCACAAGCCCACTAAGAGAATTTTAGAACGTCATAACTCAGTGACGATGTCAAATTCTCTTTCAAATATGCATAATACCTCCTCCTAACATGAAGCTTATGCAATTGTCTCTCTCCTCTCCCACTTCCCTCAATAATAAAAAGTGGATGAGTTGCCAATCAAATGTGAGATGAGATCATTGATATCAAGAAAAAAAAAAAAAAAAAAAAAAACCATGACTAGCTAAGTAGGGTTGAATTTAGACTTTACGTTACTATTGTTTTTTCAAGATGAGACAGACAACTAACTTGAGATTAAAAATGATGTGATGGTTTTATTTTCTACATGGGAGCATTTGTCGAAGTCATGAAAATTTATATAATCTAAATCAAGTAAAATATGCATATAAATGAATTAGAATTTATATATTACAAGATAATCGTAAGATACTTGGAATATAAAAAGAACCACCTGAAGCGACATGAAAAGGCTTGATAAAATGTGTACGCTTACCACCTAAAACATTCATACAAATGTACCACAATGATTTAAGAGGTTGTAGTTGCAAATTGTTGTATTGGAAGATACTTGCACTTCTAGGATAAAAGACAACATCTAAAATGACAAGAAAAACCTTTCCTAACATATATATACCACCTAAATCGTCTAATACATGCATGTACATGAATTCGAGTTAGGGTTTAGAATTTTTATGTCGGAAGATAAGTGATAGATACTTGGAAGATAAAAGGTTGTATCTAAATTGATATGAAAAACTTCCTAACATGTGTATACTCGCCTTAATAGGAGAATTGTGCCCTTTTTATCCATAAATTAATGTTAATTTAACAAAAGGAGTTGACTACAATCATTGGGAAACTCCAGGTTGATAATTGATCAAATTGAAAGTTTATGTGTGTGATTAGAACCAACCCTATAGTTTAAGGGTAGTTTTTGCAATTTCCCCTAAATTGTTATATTTAAATCCGTATAATTTGGTAAGACCTTCACGGTTTTCCTTTTTTTTTTTTAAAGAAATTTCACAATTGTTCCCATAAAATGTGAACAAGGGCTATCCACATTTGGTAGCACCAAAAACATTTTGGGAGATGTAGTAAGATCAAAAAGACTAAATTGAAGCTAGACTTGATAACGAAACCTAAATGAATGTAAATATGAAATTAAATTGTCAATAAAACTACCTAATTCTTATTTTCCATTTTTCAACACTCACAAGAAAACCAAAATGAGAGAGAATGAGCAAGATACACATGTTACACACATTGTGTTTTATTTTGAATTTAAGGTGTATGCATGTCCCAAAAAAATGGAAAATTCATGGTCAAAATCTTGAATAATTTGCTTGTTCGTTATTGTGGGTTGAAAAGTTTTAGTAAGATAGCTTAATCAATTACTAGAAAATGCATGAGAGAGAGGGGCATGGTTCATGAGAAAAGAAAACAGCGACAAAAATAGAAATTCAAATTGCTTTATGTAAGAGGGAAGATTCCTCACCTCACACCAGCAACTGTTAAGACCTAACTTTGACAAATATAACCAACCCCTCCCTCTCTCTCCAAGCAATAATAGAAAAGTTGGCAATTATATATTTTTTTTCTTTGTTTTTTACTTTAAATACTATTTTTGTTCTCTGTTTACTTTTGTACTTTTGATAAATCTTAAAATTAGTTCCTCTTAAAATTAGTTCCTCAAAGTTAATTTTTATTCGAATTTGACTAAATAATCATAATAATTTTCATAAAAAAAAAAAAAATTATGATATATATACATACATATATATATATATATATATATATATATATATATATATATATATATATATATATATATATATGTGATTATATTTTCAAAATTTATAGTAAAAATGTTAATAAATAAAAAAAAAAGTTTTTATTTTTTTTTTTAAAAAAAATCAACAATAACAATAAATAGCGACTAATTATAGATTTAAGATTTTTTTGGTTTCAACGATTAAAATTGGATATTTGAAAATACAAAAACTAAAATTCAATAAATTTTAAATTATCGAGAACAAAACGGTATTTTAGCCTATATTTTTTATTGTTTTATTTTAGTCAATAGACTTTCAAATGATCAAATTTAATCCATATACCTTCGATAAATCTTAAAAACAGCCATTAATATTAGTTTATTGTTGATTTTTTTTTCCAAAAAAAGTTGGTCTCTATTAGGTCTTTCCTCTTAAATTTTAGAAACATATTCCCAACTTGTTTTCTCTTGCAAGAAAATTGTTATTATTATTTGACCAATTTGGATTAAAAAAAAATTAAACCCAAAGAGTAAATTTAAGATCTATTGAAAACATATAAGGGACTAAATTGGAATATTTAAAACATTGAGACTAAAATGAAGTGAAATTCAAAATATAAGTGTACCAAAATGGTATTTTAACCACAAAGGTTAACCTCTCATGTTCATCCCTTTGATTAAGAGGTTGTTACAAAATCTAGATGGAACAATTTTTCTCATGGTGACGTTTTTTTTCTTAAACGTAGTAGAAAAAGAGAATGAGTTAACATGAATATAAGGGGGGCATTTGGGGCACCAACATGAAGTTGGTGGAGTGGGTTATTATAGTATACTCCATGTTTGGGGCACCAAATATAATCATGGTGTTTACAACTAATTTTAATCTACAATTAAGTATAGTAAATACTATTTCAAAACCTTCTTTGCTACAGTATTTACTATTTTTCGCTCATCCTCTTTTCTTCTTTGCTAAAGTGTTTACTATTTCCTATCCAAACAAAAATAGTTTGCACTCCAAATACAGGCTATTATAACTCAAACTAAAATAGTCTACACTCCAAACACAGAGTATTATAATGCACAGACTATTATAACCTATTGATTATAATAAATCAACTCAACACCCCAAACGTGTATGAAGAGTAAAATATCTACTTATATTAGACTAGTTGTATTAGAATCTAAAATGGGTAAAATTAAATTAATAAATAGACAAGAGGAGGTTGAATTACAAAACCCCTAATGCAATTTTCTTTTTTTTATATCCGTGAGTGTCCAAGCCAGCTTACGGACACCTCGACTAATCTCACGGGACAACCCACCTGACCGTACACATTTAGGTATCAAGGAAACTCATAGGAAATTAATTCTTAGGTAGATGGCCACCATAGATTGGACCCTTGACCTCTTAGTCATTTATTGAGACTATGTCTCCTTTTTACCCCTAGGTCAACCCATGATAGTTAAAACCCCTAATGCATTTAACATAACATTACAATCAATCAATTTAATCTTCACAAATATCTCATACTAAATATCATGTAAAATAGGACATATACGAAGATCTAACCAAACCATAGAGACTATATTGTAAATTTGTAACTTCCAAACCAAACCAAACCACAACTTACAGAGATCAAATTAAAATTAAACACAAACGGTTGAATCTACCTGACAAGAAAAGTCCAATTGACTGCAATTTCCAATCTAATATTTGACCACTCGGAAATTGAGACCAGCCGCCCACAGCAGATTATTGCCCGTACCCTCCTCCATCTCAAGTTAATTCAAGCATATATGTATCTTCGTAAATATACATCTTCTAGTTCTAATTCATCTCATTTCACTGCCATTTAATTAATAAGTGAGATATGAATCTCAGAAACTATGCTTATACTTTTAGGCCCTTCCCAGGCTTTGCTTATGCAATTATTATCAGCGCATTTATCATTGTGAGTGAGAGCTCATATTCCACTTCTTATGAAGATCATCACTTCATGAGACGCCTTGACAACTATCAATACAATAGCCTCTCTTCTGCAGCTCCTACTCAATCTCATCTCACGGTAACTCTCTCTCTCTCTCTTTCTATTGACACGAAATTAGAGTTGGCATTGATTGGATTGGAATTGTCTAACCATATGATGAACAAATGATGAAGGCAACATCCGGATCACGTGTTTATCATGTGGTTGCCTATGGAGCCGATCCCACTGGGGAATCTGACAGCACCGAGGCAATAGAGAAAGCCATCTCTGATGCATTTCAGTATCCCACGAATGGTCATTTGATGAAGGGCATTTTAGACCTTGGAGGTTCTCAACTTCACCTAGATGGAGGGACTTACAAGATCAGTCGGCCCTTACACTTACCAGACATAGCTGCTGGCAATTTTATGGTACCTATTATAGAATACTACTCTCCCTGTCGAGGATCCCACATTATAAAGATGAGGAGACCTCACAATCTTTATAGGATACATAAATTACTCCTCTTATTGTCGATTGGTTTTAAGATAGAGCTTATGTTTATCTAATATCTACTATCTTATCTTGGATCGGATGCAACATGATAAAAATGCATTTACACATGTGGACAGATACATGGAGGATCATTACGCGCATCAGAATCTTTTCCAAGCAATAGCCATCTTATTGAATTACGGCCATCATCACCTTCTGTAATGTATGAATATATCACACTGAAGGACCTAATGTTAAACTGCAATTTCAGAGGAGGTGGGATAGCCATTATCAACTCATTGAGAACTACAGTAGATAACTGTTACATATCACACTTCACGAGCGAGGGGATTGTAATTGAAGGTGGGCATGAAAGTTACGTACGAAACTCCTTCATCGGGCAACACATCAATGTCGGTGGAGACCGAGGCGAAAAGGACTTCTCGGGGATTGGAGTGAAAATAATGGGAAACGACAATTTGTTGAGGGACATAGTGATATATTCAGCAGAGATTGGAGTGATGGTGTTGGGACAAGCAAATGTGATAATGGGAGTGCATTGTTACAACAAGGCGAGGGGATTGGGTGGAATAGGAATTTATGTGAAGGAACCTGGTTTTACACAAACAAGGATAGTAAATTGCTACTTGGATTACACAGGAGTGGTGGTGGAGGATCCAGTTCAAGTGCATATAACAGGATGTTTCTTCTTAGGGAATGCAGTGGTTGTATTGAAATCAATTGGGGGAGTAATAAGCGGATTAAATATCGTCGATAACATGTTCTCTGGAGATTATACAGGGGTGAAAATAGTTGAGTTGGATGAATCCAAAACTCCCTTCACTAGAATTGATCAAGTGGTGGTGGATAGAAATAATGTCCGTGGGATGGTGGTTAAGACAACGGTGGGAAGAGGATCCACGAGGGCAAATGGAACGACTTGGACAGTTGATTTCTCAAGCCTATTGTTATTCCCTAACCTCATAAATAATGTAGTGTACTCATTGGAGATGGAGCAGAGTCAGGGTCAAGGTCAGATTCAGGTATTTCCAAATCATGTGTTAACTAATCTAAAGCACAACCGAGTAACTGTCCAGTCCAATGTGCCAGTAGCAGCTACACTACATGTTCAAGTACACCAAACAACCTATGCCTTATGATACATACTACATTAAAATTGAAACAAAAGCTTAATTCGTTGTTTCTTGGTTCATCAATTGATGTATAGTATACTAGTAAAGTAATAGAAACGTCTTCAATGTATTCACTTATTGTTGACATTATAAGGGAAATTTTTAGAGCTTTAGTTCAGTTTAGACATGAATGATTTTATCATTATTATTACTATTACTATCATAGAAAACAATTCTGTGTATAGAAATCCCCTCCAGAAATGCCCTTGCAGAGATTGAGCCAAGTAATAGGAATCTGCATTATTCAAATTATGAAATATATAGAAATGCCCTCCAGATATGCAGAAATATGCTCTACATGTGCAAAATATGATCAATACTCATGATGACATTTGACCGAGATTAAGCATGACCATCTGTCCAGAAAATTTTGATTTCTCAAAGTGGATGAACATTATTTTGAAATCCCAGCTCGAAAGTGACAGAGAGCATAATGATGCTACATGTGTATAAAGGTATATGAGAAGATACGTTTCACACAAATAAGCTTAGAGTGAACTTGGGAGGACTTTTGAGTGTAGCATTCTAGGCAAAAACAACTCTTTTATAATTACTTTAGGTAAGACCAATTGGAAGTTTTTTATTATGTAACCAGCCACTATGACATTGTTTTTTAAGCATTTTAAAGGACTAAAAGCGCCTTTTTTTAGAAGAAACATCTGAACACTTCGTTCCTCAAAATAGGGAAGCAACCTAAAGGGAAAAGGAACAAGATGTCCCCTCCCCTCAACCAAAGATTACAAAAAGACAGTCCAATCTAGGTTCACAGTGTGGGTAGAGTAATTACAAAAAAGTTTGTGAAGGCTTCTCCAATTAGAGGCCGTAAACAAAAAAAGTTTACACTTATCTGAAAAAATTCTTGCTTTCTTTTCCTTCAACAATAACCACTTTTAACCATAAATCATGTCATGTATGCACATAAATTTAAAACTGATCAAGGAAATATAAGTTTATGATCAAGATAAATGCACACCTGAGCATTTTTTAGCCTCTGTTTAGATAATTCCTCAGTGAGAGTGCTAACACTGACATTGGAAATATATTTAAGTCCAGAAATAACAGAGGAAAAAAGTCAGTAATCACTGGCTTTTTACCATACCTCTAATGCAGATGAATCACTTGAGTTGAGACCATAACTCTCTCTCCCTAGAGGATGCTGGTGTGGGTATCTGCACATATGTGATAACTTGATAAATTGCTCTTTCTTGTCGTCAAACTGAACACAAATCTTGGGACATAAAATGATCAGCATAAAGTAAAATTTGACAAGGTCTAATTAGAATTATTTTAAATTACATGTTCTCTTTCCTGCATTTTCTTCAACTAAGCTCCATACTTAACCTGAAATGCTGATAAGAGAATTTGAAAAGATTGAATCACCTATTTTAAAAGAGGACAAATTTATAATCTTTTGCATATTGGTATTTTCTTTTTCATAGGTCAGATGAGTCAACTAATGATCTTTCCCTCTAATGTTACTTCATTTCTATGTTCTGCTGTATATTTCTCTTTTAGTTTAATTTCGTACGTGCTGGACTTGTCAAGTAATGTGTATTCTCCATTCTATAGTCGATTTGAATTCTAAATTTTCTAATCTTAAGATAGTTGCAAAATCATAGGCCCAACTACGTAAAAGAATGGTTTTGGTCCTTAAATTTTTGCCTACTGGTACAATCTCTTTCTCGTTCCTATACTGGCTTTCAATTACAGTAGGTTTCATAACTATTATGGGTTGGCCTAGTGGTAAAGGAGTGACATAGTCTCAATAAATAGCTAAGAGGTCATGAGTTCAATCCATGGTGGCCACTAACCTAGGAATCAATATCCTACGAGTTTTCTTGACACCCAAATGTTGTAGGGTCGGGCAGGTTGTCTCATGAGATTAGTCGAGGTGCACGTAAGTTGACCCATATACTCACGAATATTTAAAAAAAAAAAATTACAGTAGGTTTCATAATTCTAGATTTTTTTTACTTTTATCCATATTATTCCAGGTGGATAGCTTGGGGATTGATCCTAATGGTACATTCCAACTGTATAGCTTGGGGATGAATCCTAATGGTACAACGAGTTCTTCAATTGTTTTAACAATATATCGTGAGTTCAATCCATGGTGGCCACCTACCTAGGATTTAATATCCTATGAATTTCCTTGACATCCAAATGTCGTCAGGTCAAGCGGATTGTTCCATGAGATTAGTCGAAGCACTCACAGATATCAGGAAAAAACCTTTGTTTTAACAATATATCCTTTTGTCCCTTAAGAAAGAATGCCACAAAATTTTATATTTCAATCTGGAAAAGTGAAATGAAGGTTCCCTTTTCTTGATTCAAGAGAAAATCAGAAAGATGCATGAATTTATTGGCTAAAAGGAAAGGAAACACAGGACATATTAAGTAAGAAATAACTTAAATAACACACAACCGAACAGACCATACCTGCTTAAAGTCACTCATACATACTCACTTCAGCTGCCTCTTTGTCCATGCCTGCATCAGGCTTAAAACTTTAACTTGAGCCAAATAATAGCATGGGGCCTTTGATAGGGAAAATAACGGAGATGTGAAAAATTTTACACTTCAATGACCTTTCTTTGGGTTCAAAGAAATTTAGAAATAATATGTTTATTGACTTCCTGAAGAGGACTACTTACAGTTTCTTTTGATCAGAATTCAAACAAGGAAGACCTGAAGCAACACCTTTCCTGTTTGGAGGATCAAACAGGAAAGCTACTATGATCCAGGAGTCAGAACTGTGCAATTGGCAACCAAAGGATTATATTCCCACATAAAAACTTCGTAAACCTAAAGTTAAAGCCTAAAGACCAGGAATTGAATCAATTGATTACAGTAAAGCTCAATCTGAAAGGAACTGTTTAAACAAGCCCTTTTTGTAAATAACTATAAAATCAAGAATGAAAAACGAAGAATATAGACTTCAAAGTAGGTGATACTTATCAAATATGTAGTGTAATTATCATTTATTTGTTTTATTTGTTGTGGTTAGTTAACCAACCACCATAACTAGTTGTTATGTTAAGTTAACCTAAGAAGCACAAATACGAATACGACACAACATGGACACGGCAACATGTCATTTTCTTAAAATCTAGGACATGACACAGCAAGGACACATTTATTAAAATATACATTTTTATAAGTATAAATATTTTTGTACCGGAAGAAAATTCAATGTAAACGAGGTGATGCATTTGTATACTTAAAAAATTAGTTTGATGTATTTCACACTCAATATGACAAATTTTTTATTATTATCACATATGTCTAACACATTTGTTGCACTAACAAGTGTCCGAAATGTGTCCAACAAATGTCGGAGTGTCCAAACGCCCAACACGTGTCAGACACAGACACGCTAGCCAAACTAAAGTATTGGGCATCTTAGAAGTTAACTACTCTTGTAAGCTATATTTGATGATGAAAGTGAAACTATATTTGATGTTGAGTTTCACTTTCATATCGCTGATGAATAAGACAAAATCAATCTTCTCATTCTAGAAAATATTCTCAGAATCGCACAACTTAGCTCAGTTCAGTAGATAATAGGCTTATGAATTATAATCAACTACTAATGTAGGAAGCTAACAAACCAATTTCAAGCGGTATATGTTGGTCGAGTCCTGACGCACATTCCTTTCATTTATTGTTTCTAACCTAAATGTGAAAAGTTCTGTTTCATACCAATTTATCCACCATTTTCTAAAATAAAACGTTGCATTATCAACCAAACTTTTGACACTTCCATAATCTCAAAATCGAGGTAAGAGAACCAAAATGTACAGAAAATGAACACCGATTCCATATAAAACAAGCAGCAAGCCCAATAGAACTACAAATCAAGCATGAAATTTTTAGAAAACAAGTAGCGGAGATTAAACTAGCTGAATTCGATACTAAACTTGATCACAAAAGCTGAACGATTAACGAACCTCAAGTATCTCCAGTGATGAAGATATCAGAACTGAAACCAAATCAACAGAAATGACACGGATTCAGTTAGCGATCAATCTGGCGTGTAGTAAGACGACGAAAACGATGACGATGACGCATTGAACTCCATAACAGCGTGCAGGAATCAAACTGTTCAAGATACGCGATCAAATGTCCACGAAACACGATTGCAAACGAGAAACCAAAATATTTGCTGTTTGTTGCAGAATTGAGAGATGAACATCGAAGAGAACAGATTTTTGTGTTGAATGTTAAATCGGGAGAAACAAAGAGCGGCAACAAAAAGGGAAAGTGGGGGCCACGCGCGATATTTTTGACTCTGGAATTAGTTTGGAGAGATAATGATAATTTATCGTGATTTATTGATCGAGGTTAACTTTTGCGACTGAAAAGTTGTCATGTTAAATCACACCGTCGTCGGATATGATTGAGACGTCATATTTTGACTGGTTTGAATTTCTTGAACTTCGTTAAAATGTGATTTGTTAGTCCCAAATTATAGGTTTAGAATTTTTAGGGTAAAATTTTAGGGTAAATATCGACTTATATTTTTTAATTTTAAGAGTTGTATCCATTTAAATATTAAATTTTATAGTTGTATCAATATAACCCCAAACTAATAATTATATCTATTAAAATTCTGAACTTTCATAAGCATGTCAATTTAAACTTTAAACTTTCATAAAAAGATCCATTTAAATCCTGAATTTTTATAAGTGTATCTAAATAAAATATAATAGAAGCTTAAAATTGATACACTTATGAAAGTTCATGGTCTAAAATAATCCATTAATAAAAGTTTAGGGTTTAAATTGATACAATTGTAAGTTTAAGATTTAAATTGACACACTTATGAAAATTTAGGGTTTGAATTGATACAATTATTAATTCATGGTTTAAATTGATACAACCCTCAAAATTTAAGGTATGAATTGATATTTGCCAAAATTTTATATTGTAAATACTAATATGACATTTTAAATTATAAAAAGAATTATAAATAATTATCTCCTCTCTTTATTGATCTTATTTGTGCAAACATATGGTTTCTAATTTTCAAACTTAAATTATGACCTGCAATCCCATTAAATTATGACCTGCAGAAAGTTTATGACAAAAACATGTTTTTAATAGATTAATCTTAATTATTTCTAAATATAAAAGAAGTAAAATAGATAAAAAAAAATAATAAAGAATATAAAGTAGAGATAACAATTGAACTTAGGGTAATTGCACTAATTAGCACTTTTATAGATAATAATTAAGTGTATAGTAATATTTTTAAAAAATTACAAATATAGCAAAATTTATCGATGATATACTCTATTACTGAATAGTCTCTTGTCAGCCATATGATCTATCATTGATAGATCCCTACTATCGATATTGTCTCACTAATATACTTCAAAAATATAATCTAAATTTTGTTATACCTGCAAATTATTTTGCATTTTGCTATATTTGCAACTACCCTTTGAACTTAATTATGGCATGTATTAACAAGGCACCATGCAACATTGTTTATGGGACATGAAATAGTGTACGTTACAACTTACAAGATAGAATTCAATTGGGGAATACGAAATTTTGGAATCTATGTAGGGTGTGGATAACTACCAATTAAATATTACATTTATAATAGCTATCAAAGAAGCATGTAGGAGAAGTTTCTTGCCGTTATGAACTTCTCAAAAAGTTTCTTTTCAAAACCTACACAACTAAGGAAAATTTTCCCAAAGATTTGAAAATTATTGTCCTAAAAAATGAAAACAAAAATCAGCAAAAAGCTTCGAAGAAGAAAACAAGGTATATTTGACATGTACATCACTACATATTTGGATCTTCTAAAAAAAAACTAGGGTATATTTGACAAGTGCATGAACAATAAAATTTGAACAACATATTATCTTACATATTGAACAATATATGTGATGTATGCTTGCATTTTCCATTATATTTGTAACCAAACAAAAAAAATAAATTATGGTACGTGCAATGTATATTTCCATTTTCCAGCATATTACTAGTATATTCGACATATATTTGAGATCTAGATGGAGAATTGATCTATTTTCAAATAGGAATATGGAAGAAAATAAATGAAATCTCATAAAACGTGGGTAACATTAATTTTAAATATCATGAATTAAATTAATATCTATCAATCGAAATTAATAAATAACAAAATTTAGAAACAATGTTAATAAGAAAATTATTAAATATTTTAAAATTTTATTGATGAAAGGTAATATAATTAATGATATTTAAAAAATAAAATAATTAGTAAATCTATAAATGATATATTTTTGTTTTAAAACATTGCAAAATCAAATGATGAGAGAGCATCTATCAAAAGGTTAAAAATATTCTAAATATTGTTAAAATCAAGTTATGAAATATTGGTAAATTTTAAAATATTTGTGAAATATTGTTTTATTTCGTAAATATTTCAACAAACACGTCAAATAAAGTATGGGACCACAATCCATATTTGGCCCAAACAAACCCAAGTCCAAGTGGGGGGCCCAAATACAATCAAGTCGAAGGCCCACGTAAAAACAAAGCTATAGAGGTAGAGAAGTATACATTTCATTTGGAAAGATTTACAGAAAAAATACCCTTCAAGTTAGATATTTCACTAAAAGACTTCTTTAAAATAGGAAATTTATATGATTTTGGAATAAAAATGCCCTAAACGAATCTCTATTAATTAATACATTTATCATTATAAAAAATCGAAATCTATTTTTGGCATGTATCATATATTATTATATCTTTTAATATTTAATATATTGTGTTCTTTATTTATGGCATACATGATAAATATACAATTGTAGGGGTTATTTAATGCATTTAATATTGGTTAATGGTTATTCTTTCCTTTATTTAAATTTGGTAAACAATATTCACATATTTAATGCATTTAATATTGATTAATAGTTATTCTTTCTTTTATTGTTGGATTTTTTTCATCCATTTTTAACAAAATTACAACCTCCTGCTTCACTCACTCAACAAAAAAGTCCAACATAAAATTGCTCTCTTCTTCGATTGGAGACTCCATGTCCAACCGACACTCTCACCACAAAAATTTCAGTTCCGACCGGCATATAAATTGCAATCTCACTATATAAATTGCACTATCACCACATAAATTCCACACCATCAATATCTTCATTTTCCAGTTCATCAAACTAATTTTCTTGCCTACTACAGATTGCATTGTTGGCAGTTTGCATATTGATATATTATCCGACTTATTTCATATGTTATGTTCATTTTTGGTCATGTTGTTAATAGTTTTTCATTTTTTTCTATGGAGGCTATAAGTGACCAATATATATAATTGGTTGTATTATGTAGTACATAATCTATATTTACTGTACATACAAAATATGTCAAAGTTTATAAACCATGTTTGATTTTTAACAATGGCCCGAGCGACCAAACTTAACATAAATGTAGCCACTGTAGCCATTCTAAAAAGGGAGAAATTTTGGCCAATACCTGGTATATAAGCACAATCGTGTGCATATATACGGTAAACAAAAATTTTTACAAGTTTATATAATATAAATATTAGGTATACCATTAATATTTTGATTAGTATAGCAGATGGATTTTTGTCCTCATTCTATACAATTAAAATGTTTTAGATTTTTGCAATGTTCTAACCAATATATGAAATGTACTCGTAATTATATTTGATATGCACTCAAGTACGGTTGGTTTCATGGCAAGTTGTTTTCAAATATTCTAACCAATATATAAAATATACAGGTAAATACATTTGAAATGTACTCAAATAGATAATTGTACCATTTGAAAGTTTTGTTATAACAGTATCCATATGACTATAATATATCGAATATATCGTAGGAAATTGTATTAGATGTTTGTAACGTTCTACCCAATATGTGATATATTCTGGTAAATATATTTAATATGTACTTAAATACCACCGTTTTTACACAAGTTATTGGATTTTCTAGGGGATTCGTGGTTACTTTGAACATTGTATTAGGTTTTGCAAATATTCTAACCAATATATAAAATATACTAGTAAATATATTTGAAATATACTCAAATAAATTGTTGTACCATTCGAAATTTATATCCGTATGAAAGTACAATATATGAATGTTATTTTAGATAATTCATTTTATATATCATATATTACATGCTAATAAATTTGCAGAAATCCCACGTCATTGAAAATATATATGATATACCACAGTATATATTATATACAAATTTGCCATTTTCAAAATAAACTATATATTACGAAGGAGATATGTCAAAATCCCACATTCACAATTATAAACCTAAATTCTTTCATAAATATTAATACTTTATAGTACATATCGAAGGGGTTGCCAGATATTGGGGCGCAAGATATCTACGGACTTGGACTGGGGGCATCAGATCTCCATGGATTTAGAGTAGGGGCTGAATTTCCAACGGATGAACGTTGATAAACCCACGAACAATGTGCGACCGATTCCGATGGGCAAGCGATGGCGGCAGAGGGGTGTGAAATGGTATGACGTACGGCGTGCTGCTGTGGACAGGCGATCAATTCCAATGGGCTAGCGGCGGCAGCAGAGAGGTGTGAAATGACGTGGATGGGAGATAAATGAGAAATTGAGGTGGGTAGGAGGTGTGAAATCATTTAGGTTTAAAGGAGGAAGTAATTGTTATGGAAAAAAAAATTAATTAATTTTACAAATGAATCAAGGAAACGTTTGAGTTTTCATTAAAAAAAAAAAATCCTTTAATTTTATTTCATATATGGTTTTTCAGTTTTTGGGATGGAGATGAACCGTTGCCATATTTGTTTTTGTTTAATTATTATTTATTAAAAATTGGTGAAATGTAAAAACTGTAATGGGAAGGTTAAAATGGTAAATGGATATGGACATTTGTGAAGTATTGTGGCTCATTAAAACATATATGAAATTTATGGGCACAAGAAAACATAAATGTAATAAGGCTCAACATTGAAGGCTTTATATGTAGAAAGCCGTTTCATTTTTCAGAGGGACGATGGACGATTGAGAAAGCTTCAGAAAGACTCTAGAAGATGAAGAGATTAAGAAAACTTGAAAGGACTTCAAAGAACTTCAAAGATTATGATTGAAGACTTCAAAAGATTAGGGAAAAAAAAAACTCACATCATTAAAGAATTTATTAATTTATTGTTCATTTAATTCGTGGATCTCAATAATTATTAAATTCTACTATTGTAGCAAATAATAAATAAAATTAGTATAGAATTTTTTTTCATTTTACTGTAGTACTATAAATTTTCTTCATCAGGGGCTTGCTTGGATTAACTTTTTCAAAATTTCATTTTCATTTAAACACTTTTGATAAGAAGTGTTTAAAATAAATATACTAAAAATTTTAAAATTCATTTTGAGTGGTTATCACACATGTATTTATTTCCAAATGACTTATTTTTTAAAATTAAACACTTAAAAGGGTATTTTAAACACCTTCTAAAAACTTACCGTTAAAAAAAAAAAACAAAAAAACAAAAAACTCTGAAAACATCAAACATTCAATATTCATTGAAAATTGAAACCGTTTTAAAGAGTTGAACATTCTAATAAAATATAATACTTCCTTAAGATTTCAAAGATTAAAGCTTCCTTCCAAAGACTCTAGACTTAAAAGCCCAAGAGTAGGATACTAAGTAGAGATGTCCACGAGGCGGGGTGGGGCCGGGGATGAATTCTCCGCTCCTAGTTCTCGTTCCCATTTCATTCCTCTTCCCCACCAAATTTCTCACGGGGATCAGGGCGGGATTCCTCGCGGGGAATTATTCCCCGTTTGATTTTAAAAAAATAATAATAAATAAATAATAAAATTCAATTACCATAAATCACTATTATGAAAAAGTTTTAATTAAATGATTAACTTTTATATGATTAGTTTCACATAAACAATTAAAATTTAAAGAGAAATTACTCAAAAATTTGAAATTGAAAGAAATAATTATCTATCAAATTATTCATATATAAACTAAATTTAGAATTCAAACATATATTTTTTTTTTACACTAATTCAAATATATCCATTATTTTGACCATTAGTCTTGAAAATTAAATATAATATTTATATGATAAAAGTAAATAACACAAAATTAAATTATTATAATAAATATAAGAAAAATTTTAATGGCGAGGGGTAGGGAATGCATTCCCCATCCCCGTCCCCATTTAGTTTTCGAGGAATTTTTCTCTCCCACTCCCTCCCCGTTTAGGGTAGGTCCTGCAAGAAAAGTGGACATCTGGAGAGATTTGAGTTGCTTGCTTGCTTTGTTATATTATAGGTTGTTTTTGTTATAAGAAATTATTCAAGTGTATAATAGGGAGAGATTTATAATTTTAATTCCTAATTTAAATGTATTGGGATAGTTGTTAATTAAATGTAATCCAGAAATAACAGAATTTTGTCGTATCGTAGATGGCTTAAAAGTAATTTTGACATGATTTCAATACTATCATCTATTGTTGGTTGCTCTCAAAGTTATCGCGACACTTTGTTTCTCAAAGGTCAAAGAAGAGTTGGATTCAAATAATGTAGTTACTGAGAGGAGAGAAGATGAAAAGAAAAACAAATGCCCATTCACCTATATAAGATGCATGGAGTCATCCAATGGGTAGAAGACAAACAATGGGGGAGAAAAAAGTAATAATTAAGGAAAACTAAATATAATGGAATCAAATTTGTACACAAGTGTCACGTCACTTTTCGTTAGATCAACCTACTCTATGGATCATTTAGAATTATATCTTTTACCACGAGTATTAAAGTTTTGCCTTTTAAACTTTAGAGAACCAATAGAAACTAACTCTCAACTCCATCCTTAAATTTTTTGTTATTGACTTTAAACCTATCGAACAATCTTTTAAACTTTTAATGCTATATCCTTGCACTTTTACAAGTATTGAATGAATTTTAAAATATTCAATTTTGTGTTTAAAAATGTCTCGTAACACTAGTATCAAACATAAATGTAAGATTAAAACAAAAATTAGAGAATTTTTAAAATCTTCTTAATCAAATTTTATAATTTAAAAGTCCAATAAATATAATGTTTGAATATTTTATGATGATACGTTGTAAAGTTTAGAAACTTATGTTTAGATATGACCAAAAAGTTCATAAATCAAAGACGACATCACCAAAGACTACAAATAGTTAGAACAATCATACTCAATCGTTAAGACGTCAATCAATTATATATTTCAATTATACATGTTAAATTGTCAAAACAAGCATAGCTCAACTAGTAAACATATGTATTAACAATCAAGAGGTCTCTGGTTTAAAATTATAATATTGCTGTTTATATAAAAAGAAAATCATAAATACTAAATTCAAAACACATTACGTTTTAACAACTCTTTGAGAAAAAAGGAAAGGAATGGAAAGGAGGAAGAAGAAGAAGAAAAAAAAAAAAAAAAAAAAGTGTGACACAACAGTCAAAACAATAGAGATATTAACGATAAACAAAAATAAGTATAAAAGTTTTCTCACATGTAAATGTTGATTTACATGCTTTACTTTTATAAGCTCTAGATATAGTTTAATTTTTAAAAAAATATAAAAATAGATACGGATAATTTTGCAATCTGGATTTAATATACATAAAATTGACACGCAGCGATAAGCATGTTTGCCATTTTTATACGATTCTCTAAGTTGGGATAATGAAATGCTGAAAATGACCTCTTATAATTACAAGCTTAAATTGTACATTTATTTTTATGGATAAGAGAACTTAAAATTTTAGTACTCTAATTTTATTAAATTATAATAAAATAATTTTATGCTATTATTATTATTATTATTATTATTATTATTATTATTATTTAAGAATGTTATCAAATTATATTGAGACTATGTATGTGGCTATATTAAAATTTAAGAAAGAAAAAAAAAATTATTAATACTATCTTTTACTAAACTAAGTATAGCTCAATTAACACACCAATATGTTAATTACCAATATGAATATAAATACAAATAAAAATATTGATAACTTAGTTTGAAGGTAAAAAATAACTTAATTATTAATCAAAATCTTTTTTATTAACATTTTGACTTCAATGTCAATCTATCGATATATCAACGAAATTGATATTTTCATATCGACATCCATATTTTAATAATTGGTCAAAGGTATGTTTAGGTTATTCTCTTGTTTTATTTTTAATGATTAAAATAGTTGAATTAAAAATATAACACAATTATAAAAATGGGGCACTTGCAAAAAGAGCAAAACAAAATATATTAATTAAGTTCATAATCCTGACTTATTACTTTTGCAAAAATGACAAAAAAAAAAAAAAAACCCAGTCCGTGTAATATACCTGATACACTTGATACGCACCTGATACACGTGCATGAAACACTTGATACAGTTAATACCACTTGATACATTTGATACACTACTGTCTTAGGTTTGATATATATCGTTGATACATTTATGTCTTAAGTCTGATACACTCATGTGTTACTTCAAGCATCAATTGATTGATATTTCATGCACTCATGCCTTTTCACTACTCAATTTCCTAAAAATTTTATTTCATTCTCGTTTTGTTACTTTTCCTCTCCCTCATTAATTTTTTTAAAAAATTCTAACTAATTTATTTGAAGTAAGTACAACATTTTTCAACCAATTAATTGTTTAATTAAAAAAATATAATTTAGTTGATGATATACTGATGCTAAAATATAATATTGATATGTTGTTAATATATTGGTAATAAACCTTATTGAAATTATGTTGATATACTTTATATACACATGTTTATATTGTTAATACACTTGATTAATATATTATTGATATAGTTTATAATGATACACACGTTTATATTGTTGACGCACTTGTTCAATATATTAGTGATGTACTTTATAATCTTACACTCGTTTACTCTACTAATACACTTGACTGACACACTATTGATATACCTTATAAGGAGATACATATTTATATTGTTGATACACTTGACTGATATATTATTAATATATTTTACAACAATACACGCATTGATTGATACTAAGTACTCGGTGATTATTATCTGATTTACTATCTACCTTATGGACAGCTTAAACCCAAATTTTAAGGCTATCCAAAAAGATGATATCCATAATAGGAGTCAAATCACTGTTTATAGAACTGGTGACCACCAATAATCATCCAAAAAAATGATGTCTCTAGTAAGAGTGAGATCGTTATTGCAAATTATAGTTGGTGATAAAGTCGAAAAATAAGTTACTCGTAGTTTAACTCTTGTAAACAATGGAAGCAAATAACTTTTTAAAAAAGTATGGAAAAAAAGTAATGCAACAAAGAAAGAAAAGGAAATAAAGGGAGAGAAATTCTTAAAAAAAGAAAGAAAAAGAAAAAACAAGACATTTTTAAAAAATTGTCGCAAGAAAAAAATTGAAGAACAACAAGAAAATATAGTGAATTAAAATAAAATAAGCTCAAATTCAAAGTTGTATTTAAAAAAAAAAAATAGAGTATGAAAAAAGAAAAAAAATGGACAATTCAAGTTTTAAGAAAAAGTATCTAAAACTTCTTAAATTATAATTTTAAAAGACAATCTTAAATCGTAAGAATACAGAAGAAGAAAAAAAAAAAGGTTAAAACGGTTATAAGGATCATTTAGAAAAAATAAAAAAAAAACAAAATAAGAAAATTATTATTATTATTATTATTATTTATTTTATTTTATTATTATTATTAATTTTTTTTTTTTCATATATGCAAAATTTTAAATGGGTGCCGATTGCAAATTCCCTATAAAAATTATAAAAAATGGTAGAAAAAATGCGTCCATAATTTGTAGTACTGGTAATGAAGGGAAAACACTCCAACGTTGAAAAGCAGTCCACGTGTTTCTTCCGATATGGGCGTACAACGTGTCAGGGAAGTAAAGGAAAGGATCTTACACACGGATTCGGCACGCGTCAACCCGCATTTAATCCCTTTTAACATTCCACCTTCTAGATTTCTCATAATACTTCTTTTATATCTGGCCGTACAGTCTCAACTACATTTTTTACAGCCGTTGGATGAATATATGAGGAACAGAAAACAATTTTTAATTCTGTATTTAAAATTACACTCATCCTCCTCTTTTACAATGTAGCTTTTAATGTGAGAAAATTCACTGCTCCATTAATTGCTTCTAATAAAATATGCATTTAAAAACCGTGTGCAGTTTCATATAATAAAATAATAGATTATTATTTCACGTTTGAAAGGTTAAATAAAAGGACTATATACTATTGTCGTAAAAGTAGTGTCAATTTTTTTCTTTTATTGTTGTGTTTAATTAATAGATCCAGGTATTTTAAAAGAGTGTTAACTAAGTTCATAAACTCTTCATTGTATACTTAATGAATATCAACCATTCAATAATTTTTCTTTTCAATTTATAGACTTATTGCAAAAAAAGAAAAATAAAAAAATTATTTTAAATTGTAAAACTGTTGAAATATTTATAAATATAGCAAAATTTTATATTTTACCTATTATAGATCGTAATAAACTTAGATAGACATTTATTGGTGTTTATCGTTAAAATGGTAGATGTTTATCACGGTCTATCAAAGTAAAATTTTGCTATATTTCTAATTATTTTCAACCGTTTTGCTATATTTGAAGACGTCTGAAAAAAAATATGTATAATAAATTTGTGATTTCTTTTAATATTTTATACATCTTTATTATACAAAAATTAGAAGTTTAAAGATTTATTAGACATCATTCTAGTTCATCAAATCTATTTGATATATATTTTTTTTAATTTAAAGAATAGGGACTTGTTAAACATATTATATATAAAAAAGGCTATATTAAATACTTTTCAAAATGCAATAACCTTGTGGGTTCTATGTTGACCCGCTCCTCAAATTTACCATCGTCTTTCAAGTTGATCGACGCAAGAGCATAATTGTATCATCTTTCGAGCGGATCAACATTATTTACATGGAGTGTATAGATTAATTAAGCACAACAAGTAAATTTAGAGATGTCATTTGGAGTTTACTTATTTATTTATTTTTTTTTTAAATGAGGTTATCAAATTGGCTGTTTACAAAGCTTTTCCTCTAACACTTGCTAGTGATGTCAGGTAGTTGCAACCTTTAAGATTTTACATAATTATTGTTGTGCTTAGTTCACTTGGCAAATTTTTTTTAATCATAAAATAAAAGTTTTTGTTTTTTCCTAAAATTCAATTTCAGTAATATATTTTTCAGTAAAATGAAAAGGAAGATCAGTCATGTAATGATCTGTGTATCCAATTTTAACCAATATTTTATTACGGTTATGCCACGTTTTCCAAAATAAAGTCATTTTTCCTTTCGAGATGGATGGATAATCTTTTTGTCGAATCTACTTAAATTTAGTTTGGTTCTACCTCCTACCAACTCAATTAAACTTATCTATTTAATTTATTTGAAAATTAAAAATTAAGTTGAAACTTTCAAATTCTAAAAATATCAAATCAAACCTAATTAATTGATTAGGCTCTATACTATTCCCGTTAATTCGTTATCATTTTTACTTGGTAACTACTCATAAAAGCACGTGTCCAATAAATTTTAAATAACATTCTAACTTGAATGTACTATACAAAAAGGGGGAAAAACAGCATTATTTATTTATTTTCAAGTTTTTGGCTCTTCTAAATCCGTGTGAATTCTTACAATTTTTTTTTTCTTTTTAATTATGATATGAAAACAAAACAGAATTCTTAGTTAAATTTTAAAACCAAACACAACTTTTAAGAACTATTTTTAGTTTTATTTTTTAAAATACTCTTAAATAGTGGATAAAATGAAAACTTCAAACATGTATGGAATTATTATTCATTTCTAAGGAGTTGTTAAATATGAAATTAAAAAGTTTATAAGTTTATTAAACTTTTTAAATACAAATTTAAAAATTTATGACTAATGTAACTTATCATTTAACCTTTATTAAAGCAAGCAAAACTCAATTTAGGTGACGTATAGAATGTGTCAAGATCATAGTGTTTGTGATTCAAATTTTCCACATTTATTATACTAAAGAAATAAAATAAAACAAACCCCACCTTATTTATGTAAATAAAGTTGGGGGCAAATACCAATTTATACCTCTAAACTATGGAAGTTGTATCAGTTTAAATCTCAAACTAACAATTATATCAATTTAGACCATGAACTCTCATAAGTGTGTCTATTTAAATCCCAAATTAGTAATTGTATCAATTTAAACCCTAAACTTACATCAAGATATCAATTTAAATCCTCCACTATATTTTATTAGATACATTTATGAAATTTCAGAGATTGATACTTATGAAAGTTCAAGATTTAAATTGATATAATTATAAATGTTCAAAGTTTTAACTTATATAATTGTTAGTTTGATGTTTAAATGGATACAACTACTAGAGTTCAAAGTTTAAATCAATACAATTATTAATTTAGAGTTTAAATTGACGTGATCTTCAAATTTAATATGTAAATTGATCGAATTATTAGTTTAAAGTTTAAAATGATACATTCAAACTTTAGATTATAAATTGAAATTGTCCAACTAGTTTTTATTTTATTTTTAATTTAGATTTCTAGATTTGTCTTTTTGGAGCTTTGTAATGTGAACTTTACTGAAACCACCTCTCACACACACACACACATATATATAACCACTCAGTTCCCTTTTCTTCATTCGCAAACTCTGAAAGAAGGAACGCCATGTCTCTCCAAGTACAAATGCAAGAAGAAGATTTCGGAATCTGTCCGAGCTTCAACAGTTACTCCACCGGAACAACCGTAGACGCCGCCATAAGAGCCGGCGGCTGCTCTTTTTTCGATTTCAATCAATCGCAGTCGCCAAACAAAGCAAAGGATCAGGAAGAAGAAGAAGACGACGATTTCGAATTCGTCTCGCTCCAAACACCTGCCGCTTGCAATGATGTATTTGGCGGCGGTTTAATCGCTCCTGTGTTTCCGATTTTCAATTCCGATCTTCTGTTTGAAGAACGTGAAGTTGAAAAACCGGAAATCGACGGTCGAGATTCAGCAATCGTGCAGCCGATTCGAATTCCTCTGGAGAAGCTTCTAATCCGAGATCGCGATTACGACCCGCAGTCACCTTCGTCTTCGTCGTCTTCGTCTTCATTGTCGTCGTCAGTGGATGAATTGGAAGGAGTTCCATCTGAAACGTACTGCGTTTGGAAACCTAAATCCATCGGAACGCCAAATCTGGCTTGTAACAAGAGCCGATCCACTGGATCATCGTCGACAAAGCGTTGGGGAATCCGGGACCTTCTACGGAGAAGCCACAGCGACGGAAAACACTCGTACATCTCCTTCACGCCGTCGACGAGTTCAAATTCAACGAAAAAGGCAAAAGAAATCAAATCAGAGACGAAATCGAGGAAGGAATTGAAGGAGAAGAAAGATAACTCCGGCGGAAATCAGAAGACGATTTTCTCTGCACACGAATCGTTCTACGTGAGGAATCGTACGTTGAAAGAAGAAGGTAAGAGGAAATCATATCTTCCTTACAAATTACAAGCCGGAATTGGTTGGCTGTTGGAGTAACGTTATTGGATTGGGGTGAGTGAGTTTGTTATTGGAGCATTTAATTTTGCATTTCGAAAGCTCTGTCCATGAGAGAGAAATGTTTATTTTTAGATATGAAAAAAAAGGGAACAATAAAGATGATTGATGAACAAGTTTTTCAGTCATCTTTGAAAATATAATATGTTTAGATTATTAGGTATATGTATACAATGAGATTGTTAAGCGATTTGGATTTGGGATTCCATTAGAGAACTTTGATGGAAATCGGGATCAATTTTTACTCTAAATTAACGTTTTTTTTAAGTTATTGTTTCATTTCTTTGATTTTGATTGTGTATTTGAAACCAATACACCAAATTAATTTCCAACAACCATTGAGTATCTTACTTAACATGGTAATGAAGAACAAAAGCTGTCATCCGTAGAACACGATTATAAACTTTTCATTAAAAATAAGGTTAATCTCCAACTTTGACATATGAATTATAAACTTTTCGTTAAATAATTTTGACCATCATTGATTTGAGAGTGTTTGTAAGTTCATAATCTTTTAACTTGGTGTCTCCAATTTTTTTTGAATCTTTAAGTATAATCTCTAATTATTGTGAAAAAAAAAAAAGAAAAAAAAGAAGTTATCATCTCTAATTTGATTTCTAAAATTCAAAAAAATGAATTTATCCTTAAAATTAAGTCCTTGCGGATAAAATCTTTTAATGAGAATTCGTCATTACTTGAATTTTTGTCCATAGTCAACAATATCAATCTCGATTTGTTTTTGTTTTTTTGTCCTGAAAGAACAAAATTGTTTTTGTTTATATATAATACTCAAATAATATTGTAACGGTTTTAAATGATAAAAATATTAAAAATACTTTTAAATATAGTAAACATAAATATAGTAAACACTGGCTATCTATCTATATCAATAATAGATAATAATAGATAGATGTAACGTTTTGCTATATTTAAAAAATAATTTTTTTTTTCGAGGTCTTGTCTGTGTGAGAGTCTCGTCAAATTTTAAGTTAATGATTTTTCTTTTTTATAATGATGCGAGTTTAGCTTTTAAGCATAACTCTAAAATACTATAATTTTATAGTTTCAGTGCTCCACCGAAAAAATTATATGATTTGTACATAGTAAATCTATATTAATTATATGTGATTGTCAAAAGAAAAATAATACATATTAATTATATGTGATTGTTAATTAACGCTATATTATATCACGTTCTTTTTCAATTAATTGTTTGATTTAAATACTCAGGAGGCTAAACTATAATGCTTTGAACTTTAAAAAAGGGGCAAATTTTTGGAGATATGCTTATTAGTTTATTGTTATAATACATTTGGGGGTACGAAAAATGTGTCCCTATATAATAATCTTGCATAGGAGATTTTATTATTTATAATTACTGTTATTATTTTTGGTAATCTTGCAATCTAAGTAGTAATAATAATAATAATAATAATAATAATAATAATAATAATAAACATGAGGTTACATGGGTAGTTTACAGGATTAATATATATTTTACAGTATAGTATACATAAACCACATGTTAACCAAATACTCCCAAACAACCAGGTTTAACTTGTAATGGTACGGTACTCCCAAAAAAAAAAAACTTTACTGGTACTTAAAAAAAATATATTTGTAGTTTTAATAAATCTTAAAAGTAAAAAGTGTTCTTTGGATTTTTATATTTTGAGTCGAGTTTCCATTTAGCTTTAGATTTCAAAATGTTACATTTTTTTCCTATAAGTTTTGAGTTTTGTTTCATCATGGTACTTAGGACTTGAGATTTACACTTTTAATCTTGTTTTTTTAAAATACTTGAGTAATTACTTTCAATAATTTTTTGGTGTTGGTATCTATTAAATAATTTAAAAGAATTGTATTAATTTGTAATAAATTAGTTTTCACTAATTTTCTAGCGCTATTAAGATTAATTAAAAATTTTCACATCTTACTTATTTTAAATTAGTTAACTGAAAGTAACGTCAACTATCAAGGTGAGCATTAGCAAAAACTTAAGAGTAAGAGTGTAAAATATTGAAATCTAAGGACCAAATGAAAATTAAACTCAAAACTCAAAGGTAAAAATATAAAATTTTGAAACTTAGGGGACCAAATGAAAATTAAACTCAAAACTCATGGGCAAAAGTGTTACATTTTGAAAACTATGGCCAAATAGAAACTAGACCTAGAAGGACAAAAGAATTTTTTCTTTTTTCTATCTTAAAATTAGTTCCTACCCTTAGTTTGAAATTTGTCACTAAAAACAGGAGTTAGTCTGAAGTTAATTTTATCAAATTTTGTACGACAATATAATATAATATAATATAATATATATTTTGTCAAAATGAGTTTTATATGTAATGCTTTCCTTGAGATTAGAGCTTCAATTTCTCATACCTTCCCTTGAACTAAGAAAAGGTAAACTTTTTTCTTTAAAATAACAATAACAACTAGTTCATAGATTAAATTTAAAAGTTATATATATATATATATATATATATATATATATATATATATATATATATAATTATAGGGCATAACAAAAGTGTCATGATTACAGTATTCTTAAAATTCTTAATGTCAATGTAAAAGTTCAGTTGACAAAAAAAAATCAAATCTGGAGTAATTTATTGGTATATTATCATAAATAATTTTACTATAGAAATTATTTAATGTATTTATTAATTGTTGACTATATTAAAAAATCAAAACATCTAAAATTAAAAAAAAAAAAAAAAAAAAAAAAAAAAAAAAAAAAAA
>QLSR01000343.1:663574-675205 GCA_031780015.1 Citrullus colocynthis
AAAAAAAAAAAAAAAAAAAAAAAAAAAAAAAAAAAAAAAAAAAAAAAACTTTTGGAACAGCTAATGAAATATATTTTTACCTAAAAAGTAACTCTCAAGCACTTTGTATTGGGTGGGTAATTGATTTTAGCGCATTGATTGTAATAAGTGTTTGCCAAAAGAATGAATGAAGAGAGAGTTGGCGTGGGAGGAAAGAGTTTGGAATTTGGATTTGAATTTGGATTTGGCCCTCCTTTTTGAAGCCAAGTGGAGTGGAAGATAGAAGTTGAGGAAATATAATAATTATAAATATAATAATTATGTTCCTCCATAACCATATGTCTTGGTGGCTTCATTTTGATACCCGTTTTGTGGAAGGGACAATGATTCTATCCCAATTCAACACTCACTTGAACTTTTTCTATCATTTAAAATATAAATCTTCTAAATATTGTTCATGTTTTAGGCTATCAAACAAAGATTTGGCTTCTTATTTCTCAAAATAAAAATGGTAAATGGTTAAAAAGTTCAAGTAATTAACATTTATCAACTTAAGTAATTAACGTGGTCTATATGTTAGTTTTTAGTCATCAAAAGTAGAGATTTCCTGCAATGCAAGAAAATAATAAGTATAGGACGTGATGTAGTATCATTGATTGATTGCATAAATCGGTATAAGTTTTTGATTGTCTGATCATCTAACTATTTCTTTAGAGTTTCACTAACTAATCATCGTAGGTACCAACCATGTTTGCAAGGTTGCAAGTAATCTGTTAGGATATAAAATAAGTTAACATCATTGCATGTGTATAGATTACTCATCAACCACACTCCTATTTACTATGTTTAAAGTGTCATTGGAATAGTATGGGTCACTTATTTGAGTTGAGTTGTGCGTGCTTATGTGTATTAGCCTTTCATTTTTTGTTGCTTTGAGCCCATGACTTGTCTAGTAGCTAACTTTGTTTATTCAAGTTATAAACTACATCTATGCGTGTACTAATCTACCTCATCAATTAGATTGTTAGTTTCAATTTCACTCTATTAATTCAACTTTGATCCTTTTGGTTAACTTAATTATCAACTTTGGCACTCGATTGGATATGACCTATTAGAGCTCACCTGATTAAATTAATACTTCATTGGGTGGGATGTGGAATTAGGGCTGGCTTAGTCTCTTTTGGTTGAACTAAGACTTACCCAGTAACTTTGTGGTATTACCCGACTTGTGACCTTTCTTGTAGCTTTTGGTCATCTCACCAAGTTGGGCTATACCACCAACTTGGTCTTCCTACTTCTTGGTATTAACAGAGGAATTGAAAAGAAAAACACTAACCAACTTGAGCATAACTTAATTAGTTAAAGACATATGCTATATAGCCAAGAGGTCATATGTTTGAATCTTCTACCATTGCTTGACGAACTCGAAAAAAGAAAAAAAAAAAAGAAAAAAGAAAAGACTCTTACCATTAGTTTTGAATGGAAACTATTAGTGTTTTGTTTTAAAAATACTCTTGACCTTTCAAAAGTTTCAAAAATACTTTTAAAACTAAAAAAAAAAAAAGTTCAAAATATTCTTATTGTTAATATATGAATAGAATCCTTCAACATCTCGTTACAAAATAACCCGACGGCTTTATTCCTAAAAGTTGGAGGTTTGATCCACATCCCCGTATTTGTTGTACTAAAAAATTAGCATTAAAGTAACTTTTGAAAGTTCAAAGATGTCTTTTGAAACGAGTTAGGATATCTTTGAGGGTCATTTCTTAATTTCTTTTTATTTTTTTAGTTTAAGTGTATTTGTGGCACTTTTGAAAGTTTAAGAATATTGTTGAAACAAAATACTATTTGTTTCCATCCAAATCTAACAACAAGATTCATTTTTTAACTGTTTTTTTAAAGTTTAAGGGTATTTTTTTAAAACTTTTGAAAATTCAAAGACATTTTTGACACAAAGTATAAAGTTTAGGAGTACTTTATATAATTCAACCTATAATTAACTTTGATTATCTTTAATTAATATTTTCACACAACTAATTGTTTTGTTATATAATAGTTTAAAAAATTGTTTTCAACAACATTTAAGAACTTTCAACATGTAGGTCATCAAGCAAACTTCTAATTCTTGTTAAAAATATATAATACAAATATCATTAAAAAGAGGGGGAAATGCCGATTATCCAAATCTAGGCATTAGTAATTTTCCTTAAACACAAACTTTAGAACTTGAGCTAAATCCTGCACTCCAAACATTGATACTCGTATTTGTGGTTTTCAGGCTTTAGAACTCTCTCAAATAAGTTCCTAGACATTTGTTCCTAGACTTTTAGTTTCGAACCGCCAAACACCTCCTTAAAATCTTTCTCAAAATTATCAAAACTCCTAGACTTTTGGGTGCAAAGTTTGGATCGAGCATTTTGAGTCCAATTTGTAATATCAAACTCATTCCATTTTCACATTTTTCAAACAAATCCTACTTCTCATCATTTTTACATTTCACGATTCCATTTCTATTCCGCCCTCGATTCTTCACACATTTTGATTATATTTTACCCTCTCAAATAGCTTCTTAATCCTTAACCCGCCCACAGCCCCCCTTAATATTCTTATCAAAATTAGAATCATCCACATGGCATCTAAAACCAAAAGGTAAACCAAACCTCGCAAATGTGATCGGGGCGATTGGACTCTCGAACGATCACACACCGTCCGTTTCCAACGAATTAAAGCATGACACGTTTACTTTTGACAGTTTCTAAATCCGATCAGTCGGTCAGAAAATGCTGTTGGCGCCTGTTGCTTTTTCCATAATCAAATAAAATCTGGCGGGAAATGTTGTTCCTCTACTTCTCGGAGCAAACATCTTTTTTGTGAGCAACCATTCAGCAACCGACTAAAAGCAGTCACGTGTCATTATATTGGACCAAATGACGCACATACCCCTTCTGAACAATGATTGGCTCGTGTGATATGCATCTCACCCGAATCTGATGGTCGCTCACGCAGAACATCGAAAGAATAAAAAAAGAAGAAAAAATATTCATGAACACATAAATATCCTCGTGTAGTGGGACCCACACAAGTCCACGTGAGCCGTGAGAGATTAGATAGCTTTTTTCCCCTTTTTTCTTTTCCTTCCCTCGTTTTATCGCATAATCAAAATCAAAATTCAGTTTTAGAATTTCTCTGTGTAGTTTGTAATTCGTATTTAATCAGAGTTCGAAAATGGCGGTTCTGCAGCTTCCTTGTGTGAGGATTACTGACTGTTCATCCTCGCCATTGTTGAGAGGAAGTAAATCGTCGTTGTTCTGGGGAAGCAATCTGTGCTTTGGAAATGGAAGTATTAGGGATGGTCCGAGAGTAAAAGCTTCATTCAATGGTCGAGTTGTTAAGGTTTTCGCCATGTCCGATAGTTCTTCTTCTTCTTCATCGTTTAAGATGAATCTCAATGAGTACATGGTTACTCTTGAGAAACCGCTCGGCATTCGGTTCGCGATTTCCGTCGATGGAAGAATCTTCGTTCACTCGCTTAAGAAAGGGGTATGAACTTGTTGCCTTAATTATTTAAAATGATGTTCGTATGATGCAATGTTTTCGAGTGAGTTCTTTTTCAATGAAATTGAAATATTGCCAGAGGATGAACGCTCGTCTGTTGACAGAGACGATTAGTAAGGATAAATTGATATTTGACACTACAGAGAAATTAAAAACTGGACCAGAGTTAGTTAGGGCCTTAGAAGTATTATTTACTTCAAAATCTATTGTACTTGAACTGATACGCTGTCTAATTACACTTTCTGGTTCAAGTTATGCAAATGAAATGTGTTCGATTGCTTTTTAATTCCTTAGTGATGCCTTGATAATTTAACCTGGCATTTGACTGCAACAACCATAATCTTTATAGGGTAATGCTGAGAAGTCAAGAATAATCATGGTGGGGGACACTTTGAAGAAGGCAAGCGATTCATCAGGCGTCAAGCTCACTGAGATTAAAGACTTTGGTGATACACAGTATGTACCATTTACTCGATATAGGGTCTACACGAATTGGGTGTAGATTTCTTTTCTAAGTTGTTAAATATTTTGTCGGAAATACGATCAAAGTTTGACATTGGCTAGATAAGAGAAAGATCATGGATGTGTAAGGGAGTACAACTATCTCTAATGGTATGATAACCTATAAAAGCAAAGTCACGAGGGTTTATACCCAAAATGGACAATAGATACTATTGTAGAGATATTCAGAGGTTTGTTGTCCCGACAGATTTAAAGTAGAAATGCATGAAGTAAACATCTAAAGCTTAAAAGTAGATTGAATTTTCTATGATTTGATTTTGGAGATTTTTTCCATTCATCATTTTTTATGTTTGTTTTATTTTCAGTATTTGGTTTCTTCAGGATGATGCTGAAGGAGAAGGCAGGATCTTTTAGCCTGGTTCTCGAAAGACCCTTTTCACCCTTTCCTATTCAACAGCTTCTGCTTTCAAACGATTTAGATATTTTATTTAACAGAGGTCGGGTGCCTATTGCTACTTGGAAGAAGGAAGTTTTGGCATCAAACTTACAAACATCTGATGCAAGCAGTGGGAACTCTGGCTTTGCGACTTTCTCCTCTAAGTTCTCTACATCACAAGGTTGGAAACTTCTTAACGATCAAAATGGAAATATAAAATCACATATGCAGAAAAAGATTCTCACGCCTCAAATCAGCCAACTTGTTGGTATATTTACTGAAGAGGAGCCTGGAGATGGAGAATGGGCTCATGGGAGCTTCCCCCTTGATGAATATGTCAAGGCATTAGAACGGTCTAAAGGGGAGTTATATTATGATCACTCTCGTGGTATGAGCTATAGTAAGGTGGGTTTTCACTGCACAATTCGGTATTTGTCTGTAGATTACTTGTAGATTTGATATATTTGAGTAATTAATTTGTTAATACACCAACAGAGCTTACTTTTTATTTATTTATTTATTTTTATTTGTCTCACATACTTTATATAGCAGCATGGTACTAATCATCTGTTCTAAACATGCTGTGCTGATAGATCACGGAGCAAATATATGTGGGGTCATGTATACAGACTGAGACAGACGTAGTAGCTTTAGCAAATGACGTGGTTGGTGTCTTTTCAATGTTGGTTTTTTAAATATGACCATCAACAATGCATGCTTCATACTGCTGATACTAACTAACCATTAGGCACCTTTCACTGGAATTCAGTACTTTTTACCTGTATTCTAGGATAATCTTCCAGCATTATTCTCAAGAAATTTTTGAAAATGTGTATTTTAAATCAACATATGTACACTCTAGTAAACATATACTATACTATCAATCTACCTAAGTTTACATTGTATCCGGCGACAGAAAAATCTATCTAGATTTATAGGCGAGAAGATAAATGATTGCTATTGAGTCACAACTGATGCAGCTCAAGTCAGAATTGATACAGTTGAGACTCATTGTTAGGTTTTCTTTGTTCTGTGTCTTGTTATATATTGAGATGAAACTTGGCCGACTTTTTGAAGCATGTTCTTAGGGTTTCTAGGATGCAAGCATATTTCTATTCTCCCCTACTGGGTTTAGAAAAGGTTGAAGCTGACATTAGGATATTTCTTCTGTTTTGAAATTTGCTTTTCCTGCTGCTCGGTTCTTAGTCCAGCTTGGTTACACTTGTTTTAAACTTTTGCTATAGGGAGTTACCGCTGTACTGAATTTTCAAGGTGCAACTGAGGCAGAAAACTGGGGGATTAATTCCAAGATAATCAACGAGTCGTGCCAAAAATTTGACATTCTAATGATCAGCTATCCTATCAGGTGAATAAAGATTATGTACCATATCCTGCTCAAGTCGATAGAATGGTGCTGTCACTATATCACTTTCTGTCCGTAAATTTTATCATTTACGAAACTTAATGATTGAACAAAAATGAAGACCAAAACTTTATTGTATTATGAGCGCCACTTTTAAGTTCTCATTCTAAGTTTCAGTTATGTTGATCTCATAAACTCGTAATACCATGATTGATTTGAATAGTTTTCTTTACTTTCAGGGCAGGAGATTCTTATGATTTGAGGAAAAAACTACCATTCTGTGTGGGTCTACTTCTCCGACTGTTAAAAAAGAACCATCGAGTTTTTATAACTTGTACTTCTGGTTTTGATCGATCTCCAGCAAGTGTTATTGCATATCTACACTGGATGACCGATACTTCTCTTCATGCAGCTTATAATTTTATCACCAGTTTGCATTCCAGCAAACCTGACAGGTTCTTCTCAATACCACTTCACAGTCACGCACATAATAATTCAGAACTTTCCATTGAATGGAATGAATGATATTCTATATAGATTGGAAGAACTAACATGATTTCCCTCTGGTAATATAGAAGCAGCATAAATTTTGCATGCATGTATAAATACAAGTTGAGAAAATCAAATTTTATTCTCGTGGACCACTGCACATGGTTTCCAGACTAGTTAAATGTAGAAAAGATCCTTTGTGTATAAGTAAGAACAGCAAATTCGTTGATGTAAGAATTTTTAGGTAGAACTCAATCATGTTTAAAATGGATAATATCAGATCACCGCAGGGATATACTGCCATGTTACCTTGACAAACTAAACTTTTCAGGCTCTCACTTACTAGCTTATATCAAGTAACTTTTCTTTTTTCCTTTTACGAGGTGTTCCTTTATTTATAAAGTTTACCTTCCCTATTCTTTTCAATGTTTGTGCTGATTAGAGGCAGAGTCAAACATACATGGTGCATATCCTTCGTTATAAGATAATTTATTTTTTCTTTTTTAAGATTTATGGCATGTTTGGATTAACTAAGAAAAAAATGTTTTTTAAAGAAAAATCATTTTTATTTAAACTCTTTTGCTAAAAATTGTTTAAAATACATTTTGAGAGTGTTTCAAAAGTTGTTCAGCGGGTTCAAAACACTTCAATATTTTTCAAAATGACTAATTTTTAAAATTAAACACTCAAAAAGTTAAACCAAACACACTGTGCTTTTTGTAGGCCTGCAATCGCTTGGGCTACCTGGGATCTCATAGCAATGGTGGAAAATGGAAGGCATGATGGACCTCCCACTCATGCCGTTACCTTCGTATGGAATGGACAAGAGGTAATTGCAGAATCAGTCTGCGTATCTTTACCAATCTTCTCGTTATTCTATTTATGATGAAAAATATGTTAACTTTTTTTGGTCCGGTACAGGGGGAGGATGTAAATTTGGTTGGAGATTTTACTGGTAACTGGAAAGAACCGGTCAAGGCTAGTCACAAGGGTGGGCCTAGATATGAAGTAGAAATGAAACTTCCTCAGGGGAAGTAAGTATGAAAAGTTTGTCTTAATAGTATCTAAAATATAAGCTTCTACATCAATCTACTAGTCACTAGATGCGTAGATGCGTATTTGTTGATAATCTTTGTAAGTTTTTTCATGCCATTTTTAGCAGTAATCGGTAATCTACTAAATTCAACCTAGCCTTTCTAAGTCAGGTTATCTGTCTTTTGTTTTCTGGTAGGAACAAAACTTGCAAACTCATTTGGAAATATAAAATTTCTAACTATAATTTGTATTTGCATTGTTTATATGTTGGTGAATGAACTCTTTGTTCTCCATTATATGGAAAATAACATTGCAACTTAGAAGTTGGAACATTATCGTCACTGCTTAAGAAAATTTGTGGCTCTACCACAAATTTTGTTCAATCGTATGGATTATAAAGGATTGAAGAACTGTCGTATTGATATTTTGATGGCCTTTAGGTATTATTATAAGTACATCACAAATGGTCAGTGGAGGCACTCAACATCTTCACCTGCTGAAAGAGACGATAGGGGGAATGTTAACAATGTAATAGTCATCGGCGACACTGCCAGTGTTAGGCCTTCAGTTCAACCGCAAAAAAAAGTAAGTCTTTTCTTTCTTTTCTAGTTAAAATCATAAATTTAGCCCAAAATTTTTGTGTCAGTCCTTAAATTTTAAAATGTTTCAACTACGTTGACTTCAAATGATACTTTTATTTGATCTTTATTGTTGATGCTATGATGATATGTTGATGTAGTATCGTCATCATACTGACTCAAACCAAAATTAATCTAGTGGATAGACCTCATCAATGTAGCATAATGTATATAAAACTTTTTAGATTTGAAGAACTGAATGACACTATACTTTTCTTCAAGTTAGTATATATAATTTTCAATTTCATCTAATTTATTTCCTCATTGATGATTAATGTTAAAATTAGATGGTGATAAATTTTTTCTGACATAACTTTTAGTATTTGCATAATTTTACAGGAAAAGGAACATCTAAAATAAAGAGAATATTTTAAATTCTCCATTTTTTTAAAAGAAATTGGTTGAATTTTCATAATTCTCTAAAATTTCACCCATGCACCAAGTATTATGCCATGTGGGTCTATCAACATCCACCAAGGTTAAAAAGATTAAATTGAGAAATGTTTAACATGAAATACTAAATTGAAAATTTTTATTTGCTAGAGAATTAAGTTAATAATTTTACTTAAAGAGCTTTCGTTTTTTCCCCACCATCTTAAAAATTGTCTTCTACGAGTTTATTTGAACAAGACTGCTTCTATAGGTTGTGTAATTGTGTCTTCAAATTCTTAAAAATGGCTTTCGATCTCATAACGTGGTATACTTGTTTTGAAGGATGCAAATATCGTGAAGGTAATCGAAAGGCCATTGACAGAAAACGAGCGGTTTATGTTGGCGAAAGCGGCTCGTTGCGTTGCATTTTCAGTATGTCCAATTAGATTAACTCCCAAGTAGGTTGGATAGGTTTTGCATAATCAATTTCTAAAGCAAAAGTTACTATATTTTGTATCTTAGTTATAATCCTACATCTACATATATAGAAAAATAAATATTTCCATGAAAATCCTTATTTGCTCTAGTACTTACTAGTTTATACATGCAACCTTCATGGAAGGTTCCTCTCTAATTATTTTAAATGATAAAATTTCTAAAAATATTTTTAAATATAGCAAAAAATATGGTTGTCTATCACTTATAGACAATAATAAATGATAATAGTCTATCATCGTCTATCGACATTTTGTTATATTTGTAAATACTTTGACTTATTTTGTTATATTTTCAGCTCTTTCGATAATTTAATTTAATTTACTTCCTTTTAATATTTTAAACTTTTTATCCATAAAGTTTCTATAGCTTTACGGTTTTTCTTGGAAATCATGTTTTCAAACGACAGATTTTGTGGATAATTTTTAACACAAGTAGTTGTGATTGAAGAGTTTAGTAAATGGGGGAATCCTTTTTTCTTTTACTAACCTTGGGGGTTGTTTACACAAGGACTTGGAAAAAGCAAATAGTTGGTAGAAATGAATTCAAATTTGTATTGATATTTTGAATAATTTGCAGACCCTTTTATTCATTCTCTTAAATTTGCACTTGACTTGGAGTATGAGGCATTTCTTCTCAAGGTTGAATGTTGTTATTCATACTATTCATTTTCTTGGATCAATCTTTAGCTTGTTAATCTTCTTAATTGACCTAGCTTGCTTATTCTCCTTGATCAACCATTCGACACCTTGATTTTAGATCTCGATCATTGTCTTCTTGATATTCTTGGAGAATTGATCAAAGTCTTGAGGCCTTTTATGCATTTTAGATGTCTTCAACTCTTTTCAAAGTCTTCAAATCCTCAAAAAGGGTTCTCTTCATAATATTTTTAGAAAATTCTTAATCTTTTTGAAGTCTTCTAAATTCTCTAACGTTTCATCCTTCTAAATGTCTTGAAATGGAAGGTAATGATTTGATTTATGAAACTTATTTGAACGCCAATTCAATTATTAAAATATCTTGAGTTATTGGCCGAAATTCCTCAAAATTGAGGTTATGGTTTATAGAATATACGACCATAGGTCAAATTCGTTAGGGAAAAAAACTTGGATTGGGTGTAACTTGAGTTGCGCTCATTTACAATGGAGCTCCTGCTACAATTAATTAAAAATTGACATATGGCAATTTAATTTTTTAAAAAGAATTATTTCTTTTGGGTGAAAAAGCATTAAATTTAGGTGCAGCATTACTCCAACAACTATCAATAGCATATAAAAAAACAAAATAAAAAATCCCCCTTTGTTAATAATTCGTCCATATTACTCCATTATGTGCGTTGAAGTCCGCCACGTAGGCCCCTACTCCGTCCGACTCATCGAAAAAGTTCGAAACTATGTCATGAAAATGTCGACATTCATCGTAATTCCTCACTTCGCCATTTTCTTTACATATTAGTTTCAAATATTCTTAATCGATGGAACCACCATTCTTTCTCTTTCTCTCTACTTACAGACACTGGCGAATATCTCCGCCATGGACCACGGTGGCTTCACCTTCATTTCGTCGCTATCTGGCCGGAGAACGCCATCCTCCGCCGAAATTCTCTGTCTATGTGAAAATATCCTCATCGCCGGTGCCGGAATTGCCGAATCTCAGAGCGGATTTGGAGTTTTTCCGATCGGTTGCCGCCAGGCCCAATTTATGTGGAGTTAAGGCTCTGTTTGTTTGGGCCTAGTTATGGCTGAATGAGCTTCTCGTAAGGCCCAGTTCAAGCCCATTATCCAAGGCAAGCATTTTCAAATATTGATACAAATCGTATATAATAATATTGTATTATATCGTGTGTTTTAGAGAGTCTTAGACGGTAACCTTTGGTTTTTTATTTTTAATTTTAAAAATTAGCCCTACAAACACTTCTTATTTGTTACCTAATTTGTGCCACCTTTGAACTAAAAAAATAGTTTTTAAAACTTTTTTTAATTTTTAATTTGACTATTAATTTAACTCTTTTACTTAAGAACGGTGAAAACCATGGTAAGAATTGAGAGAATATATTTAATTTTTAAAAGCCAAATAGTTATCCAAATGGGATGTTGTTGTTTTATCTTTTCATTGCTTTATAATCTGCGTCCATGATTCCCTCCCAAAGATTAATAAACGTAATGTTCTTGTTTTAAGTAGTTCAACAAATGTAAGGTGGATACCAACGATCAAATCTTTTATATGAAGAAAGATAGCTAGTGTTTGGTCTGTAAACCACATGATCAGATTGGTAGATAGATTCTTTCAAAGGAGAAAAAAGCTAGAAAATCTTATATAGTCTCGTGATAGCATATACTCTCTTCAATTGTAATATGTAATATGAGCAATACTTAGGTGCAACTCTTTTTCTACACCTTCAACAAAATAACTTTTTAATAGAATTTTTAACAAAAAAAATTACTACGTGACAATTTTTAGTTGGGTGCAGTAAGGATTGCACAATAGATAAGTGTAGTCCAAACTAATATATCATTAAGCTATATATTATTTTATTGAATAGTATACTATTTTTAAATATCATTGTTACGACAAACAATGAAAGAAAGTTGTATGGTAGTAGAAAAATTCCCAAAAAGTGAGATATGGGAAAGAAGCGATGGGAGAGAGTTATGGGGGAGTGGTTGAAATTTTAGGTCCACCAAGAGAGTAAGAGAAGATAAGAGGGACCTTAAAAATGCTACATGTGTCATGTTTGTTTACCATTGGAATAACTTCATTTTATGAGGATAAAGTTGAGTTCTTTTTTTTTTTTTTTTTTTTTTTTT
>QLSR01000343.1:688077-749174 GCA_031780015.1 Citrullus colocynthis
TTGTGGGGGGGGGGGGGGGGTGTGCATCCGTAAAATTTTTTTTTTTTTTTTCCTTTTATAGAATCAACAACTTTCATTGACAAGAAAAGGAAAAATAGAATACAAAAAACCAATCCAAAAAAACCCTCCTTAAAAGAAAAGGGGACCAACTAAGAAACAATTTGTAAAACTTGCACCAAGTAAGAGCCACAAAATGAGGTTGTCCACAACAAGGTCGATGAACTTTTCCAAACCAAGAAAGACTCCCCAATTTCTTTCAAGCCACGGATGTCCAAAATTAATGCTCTAGCTAACGGCTAGCAAAAGCTTTTTAAAAAGATGACCACTGACCACCAAGAATTAGAGAGAGGTGGTCCACAAAAGTACACATATGCGCCGAATAATGAATTCTAGGAACCAACCTTTGAATGTAGTTTCCAACATTTTCAACTAGTTCATCATCCAAGATGTTCAATATACTGGCAACCTGAAAGGTAGAAGTTTCAGCCATCCGTCATCATGGCATATTGCATTTGAAAAAAGAAAATAAAAATAGAAGGTTGACATTTCATACAGATTAAAACACTAGGCTTGACAACTGACAAATCAAAAACAAATAATTAAATCCCATTTTTTACCCTGAATTTTCAAGATTATGTCATTTTGGTTCTCGAACTTTCAAAATGTTTACTTTAGTCCCTAAAGCTTAATAAATAACCACTGTGATTTTATTCGTTACATTTGTTTGAGTTCTTGTTAATTGTTTGAGCAAGGAACATGACTACAAATGTGCATCAATATGTTGCCATGGGCATATATCCAAGCCATACATATATGTTGGTTGAGGGCAGGAGGCAGAATAAAAGCAATGACCAAAATGGTTTAGCGTTTATGACAAGAATTAATATTTGGAATATCCATGACCAAAATGGAATAATCCTTAAAGTATAAAGATCTATATGGGATTTAATCCAAAAAACAAAACTCTGTAAATGTCAGTTGCTGCACTGCCACTGGTAGAAGTAGCTAAAGGACAAAAGTTTAACATTGAAACAATGGGCATTTCTTCGTCACAAGAATGAGTATCTTTCTCAACAATGTTCAGCTAGAACCTAAAAACTTAATGCCACCATCCTTGATACTGTACTATGACTATATGTATACGGTATACCCATTGGATGGATTCATGAATGATCGAACAAAATAAAAATTGCAGTATATTCATGTAATTAAAAGAAATGTCTACGTTCATGCTACAATAAACCATTTGCAATTTTAAAGGCATGAAAACATGCAATTCGCTCAAACAACTGGAAGTTGCCTGCACAATGCACATATTTACATCCCAACAATTAGATGCTGACTTACAGAAATTGCAGTGTAGCAAGCACGAACGTCTACTTCTCCTTGATCATGCATCCTGAGAAAAACCAGCAATGGATAACATTTAAGAAAAGAAGAGACTCAACCATAGATTCATAAATCAAGCATTAATCCTTAAACAATGAATATGGAGTTGAAGTTATGACCCAAGGAGCCAACACATTTTCTAGAAAAAGAAAATGTAATCTAACTAGAGATGAGTTATTAGGATTGATTTGATACCTGAAGCCTCCACTAGGTAACTTCATCTGCAGCAAAAATGTGTATAGTTTATGTCTGAAAGATGTTTCAATGATACGTCATATCACTGCAAAATTACTCAGAAAAGTAACTGATCCCTTGATCATAAACTGACCACCTATTAATTGACGACAAAGCTTCATGACTCCCCAATGTGACAAGTGAGTTCACTGCAGCATAAGTTGTTGCTAGGTGAGGTAACTGTGGAGAACCAAAAGGTTAATGAATCCACAGATATTAATAAATTCAATTAGATTAAGGACTGCAAAACAGAAAACTGAATGTATTCTAATTGTGCAGATTTACATGATTTTTTTTAAGCTGTAAACTCGTCTGTGTGAAGAATTAAAAGAATAAAAGCAACTAACAATATCTCTCCTTAAACCATTAAAACAAAGGAATAAAGCTCATGTAGCCATCAGTCATCGTCATTTTCACTTTCCCCAAGTTAGAAGAACTTCCACTACTTATCTAGACCTTCCAATAATTCAAAACACAAGTTCATAATCCAGCGCACCAATCTCAGTTATTTTTAATATTTACAGTTGATCATCGTATCTCAAACTAGTTCCTCTTCCTTGATACTAATTTGATCTGGCTTTTCATCAGCTTTATCCACTAGCCAGGCAGATTTAATAAGATAGCCCACTAACAAATCACACACATGAAGAAGTGGTTCTTGCAATTTGAACACAATCATGTTATAGAAATTTCTCACAGTTCATGTTTGATGCACAGATATCCACCCAGTAAAGACATCACTACAAGCCCAGTACACCACGTCATTGAGGAAGGCCACCATCCATAAATGATACAAATGAAAAGGTGGAATATATAGAGTGTAGCTGCAAAATCTAAGCAGTTCTTTACATGATTTAAAGAACATTAAATGAAATGCTTGGACTTAGGGGAGGGATGCGATCAAATTAAGGTTTAGCATGTAGAAGAAGGTTTAGTTAGGTTGTCAGTAGCAACTATTATATAAAGAAGAAGGAACGCAGGAGGGGTGGAGAAAAAATCTAGATAAATCCTAAAAGAAGGGAGAGCTCCAGACCTCTCAATATTTTATACTATTTGCTAAGTATTACTTAAACAACTACAATTTTTTATTCCTCAATTCTGCATTTCCTTTCCTTCTCAGTTTCTACCTTCATAAGCAAACTTATTGAGAAGCCAATATCTAATTAAGCAAAATCTAAGAAACATCAAATTACTTTACGAAAGTCCTTACGAGGCTAGGAGGGTTGTGCTCCAAACCTCTAAAAATTTTGGTGTTTTCTAACTATTCTTAGTCTAGTACAAGTATTTGCTACCCTTCTATATTTTCTAAGGTTCCATCACATAATGCATCAGTAGGTCTGACAAGCGACAGGCATGCATATTCCACACAGCACAAACAATAAGGCGTAAGTCTGTAGTAAGGCAGAATCTTCGAAGCATCACACTGATTAACTCCTTACAAGACTAATGCACAAAGTTGCATAGTATATTTAGAGAATACTATAACATAGTGATTAAACATTTTCTTATACTCAAAACCCCATGTTTCATTGCTGAGTCGTTTTAACGCTGAACATTTACTAGTATGTCCACATTGCTGCTTTTCTTACTTCAATTATTTAAAAACACACACACACACCATCTAACAACAATCATATACCAACGATAGCATAATTTTTCCATATAAATGAATATGAAATTGACTTGCCTGTCCAGGTCCACCTCCATATCCACCACCTGGATCCTGCAAGCATGAGAACAAATTCAAACAGCAATTTCAAGAGTCAGAATTTAAATGTTCTATTCCAATGCTAAGCAAGAAATTTCCATGCATGCAGTATCTTGTTCAAATAGGTTAAAGTGGAAAACTGTCTGAAGCAAGAATAAAAGAGAGAAGGTAAAGACTAATAAAACAATAATAATCATTCGAGGATACTCAGCTAGTAAGTCCACAAGCAGTAAGATTCCAAATGTAAGAAAAATTCATTTATAGATGGTGCGAACAAGAAGAGGTAGATTGACCATACTTGACAACGATTAAGAAAGTCAATGGCCCTAGCCTCCAGTTCAGCATCTACAGAGTCTCCCAGTATAGCAATAGAATGCAGGATCCAATAGCAAATCCACGGACGACTGTAAAATGACAAAGAAGGAGAGAAAAAAAACTTAAATAAGCTAGCATATGATACATTATATCTTTACAATCGATCATATATTATATTATATAATATAATTGAATGGAATAACTACAAGTAATCAGGAAACCAGACACTTGAACAAAATGAAAACTTATACGCTCAGATTCTCTACATAGAACCTTGACTAGACCATGACTCATTCGTTAATTCTTAGGAGACCAGAGCCTCATCAACACAACCTTGCATTAGTGTTCTAGAACCAGAATGAACACAAAGAAAAACTTGTCTTGGATATGCATTAATCCAAGCAACAACAAAATAGTTAATAAACATGGTTACTTTTCCACGTAAGTTCCAATTTCATAATGATATTCACTGACCATTTTTTATAAAAGCAACAACTCTCATTTATCTCAAATGAAAGAATCAAAGTCATCTCAAAAACCAGCCAACAAAAACAGGATTTCAACCATAAGAAGGGACTCCAGCTATATAAAATAGAACCTTAAGAATAGTTACAAAAGGTCTTCGAAATCGAAGCCTAGGTGGAAACATGAAATCTAGCAAGGGAGCACATCTCACTGGGATCCATTTCCATCTCCCTAGGCACATGATTAAACCCATGATTAATCCGCTCCCGTATGCACTAACCATTTTGAGAAGAAAAACAACAAAATGGAATACTTAGCTACGGAAATAGAAGTTAAATGACCATCAAATACACATCAAACCGCGCCAAAAACCACTCGTAGAGTTAACCCACTTACAGAAGTGAAATTCATTTAGAAAAAAATGAATTGCCACGAGCAAAGACTGCATACTAATTGAAGATAAGAATTCGACAACCTACAAGAAAGAGAGGCTTACTTGGCATCCAATACGCGAAATGAGGGTCCTAGATGATTGAGACCATTAGTAAGATATTCGATATGATTTTCACGCTGAAGCTCCAACCTATAAACAAACGAAAATCATTAAAAACCAAAAGCGAAATACAACATCTCCACTTGAAACGAAGGATTTGAAGTCAGAAAAAAAACTCCTTAGCTTATTACATGAACTCTTGAGCACTGCGAGGAGCCCGGATGAAAAAATCGTATATCCGAGCAACCTCATATTCCACCATCCTTTGGTTTTGCTGCGTCACCGTAAGCTCCTCCGGCACCGGCGTTTCCATAATTAGCCGTCCGAAAACACTACACTTAGACCAGAGGATTCTCCTCGGTTCCGCTCAAGAGCAAATTCACAACGACGAGCGGATTATCTTTGGCGCGAGATTCCTACCAACCCTAGATCCTCGGGTTCACCACCCGGATACGGACCTGACCCGATATTGGTTTTTAGTTGTCCATTTTTTAATTTTAATTTTGTTTTATGAGATTTGATTTGTGAGCGACCAAAACATATGTGCCCTAATCTTCCTACTTCTTTCGAACTTAAAAATTTGTTTTGATTTGAGTTTTTTTTTTTTTTTTTTTTAAATATTATGGTCCGTCTCAAGTTGAAGTACATACTTAATTAATGAGAGTTAAGCTCATTTTGGATGAATCATCCTACAAATCTCTAATCAATTTTTTTTTTTTTTTAGGAATTACAATTTAAACTTCAAGATAATATGAATAAGTGATATTTTTTTAGGAAAAAACCATTCAAAATTTAATCCTTCTATGTTTTCTTGCCTCCGATGAGAACTTTTCAATACTACTATAGTATGAGAAATTTTTCATACTATCCCCATTTAGTATTTGCCACATAAGGGGCTTTTAAAAATTATGTGGAGATCCATGTAATAAATATTTAATAAATTAATAAATTATTTAATAACATATCAACTAATCAATAGAAGTAGTATTTATTATCGGAGCACTAGCAATTTTTCCCTCTAATACTAAAAAATTTGATCCTTAACAAAATCCATTTGACATTTAGCAAAGGGGGAGAAACAAAAATAGATTTAAGAAAGAAAAAAAATCAAAGGAATCAAATGACCTTAAAAATAAGTTTCCCATTGCATTGATTCGTAGATTATTGTTGAAGCTGTATTTGCCAACACTAGACCCAAGTTCGGAGAGGTATGAACAAATAATTAAATTTGAAATTTGAAATGGACAATCATGCCACTTTGTTGTGAAAAAATAAGTTTATGGGTCCGTTTAGTAATGATTTTGTTTTTTATTTTTAGTTTTTAAAAATTAAGTCTATTTTCTCCCGCTTCTCTCAATAGTTAGCATCTTACTTTAATTTAAGAGTTGTAATCTTAGCTAAATTTAAGTTTTTAAAAACTATATTTTTTAGTTTGCAAAACTTGACTTATTTTTTAAAAACAATGGTAAAAAGTAAACAAAAAGTAAGAAATTTAAAGGTAGAAATAGGGTTTATAAGCTTAATTTTCAAAAACCAAATCATTACCAATGGGGTCTGAATTATTAAAGTTTATTCTTGCATTATTCAATATTTTGTTTATAAGAAACATTCTAAAATTCTTTCTACCACGTGACATTGTAAAAATGGAGATGAGACACCATAAAAACAAGAAAGTTTATTTTCATTCTGCAACGATGTTGTAGTTTTCATATGAGGGAATGTGTGTTTTACTTGTTACTTATGTGTATATGTGAATTGTAGTTATTATGTGAAGTGATGTGTGTTTTTAAATATAGCAATGGAAAAATCAAAATTATTAAAAATATTGTAATGAAATTATAACCATAATAGACATCATAAGTTTTTTTTCTTTTGAACGGACCATAAAAGTTTATGGGCAAAAAAAAAAAAGCCTTTTGGTTCGAGAACAAAGATAATTAGAACTAGGTGGTTGCACTTCAAATACTTGCAATTTAGTTTCTTTGCAAAAACGTATAACTCAATAGAATTTGTTAGAGTTGTTGCGAAAAGAATACTCTCAACTAATATTATATTATTTTTAGCAACTACTTTAATCCCCTTAAAAGAAAAAAAAAAATTCAAAACTACAAATTTCCCCTATTTATCCTCAAACTAATAGACATATGTGCATGTCGTATCTATGTGTTGGTAAAAAATATACTAGTGTTACTGACTATATACAAACACCCTATAGAACCTATGACGCGCATAAAAGCAAAGATGTGTAACAAACTATCGAGAGATAAATAAATAGTTGAAAATTGGTAATCACCCCTAAGTATTCCCAATCTCGCTAATAGCTTTGAGGATAAAAGTAAGATTAAATGGGATATATAGACAACTTGTAGGACCTATATAGGGTTACAATGGTATATACAGACGAGAATTTTAGTAATAATTGCATGCAAGAATTAAAACTAATCTACCTCAATGGCTTCGTAGAACGTATTCCTCCATTTGAAACTCAAAACCTACCCGACCCTCCAATCTCAAACCTTCTCTCATAAAACACTTTTATTTGTTTTCATGACTACAATTACAATCGAAATGTAAAAATTCTATTGGAGTTTGCTAACAAAGTTGCACATAAGAGAAAATGAAAAGTGCACAATGACATGCCTGAAAATCTGCATAAATTCTGTTTACTTCGATCTAATATAAGCACAATGCGATAGAACTAAAGACACTGTACTTTTCTCCCTCATTTCTTCACCATGATCTACTATCTTTGTTTATGTTTTGTTGTTGTTGATTAAGGAATTTTGTGATATAGTAAGATGATGAGCATATAGTAAACAGAAAAATTAAATGAGAAATCCCAACCTCAAATATAGACTATTCTATATCTTATATATATGTGTGTAGGCGCGCGCAATGTTTCGTTAGTTTAGGGTTATATAGAATAAAAAATGAAAATATCCGTGGATGTGTCGATATATCGGTAAATCGACAGTTTGATATCGATATTAAATTCCATGAATATCTCTAACATCGTTTATTAATACTTGTAAAATATAAAAATATCATCTATTTAGTCCAATATAAATAATAATACTAATAACAATATCCACAACTTAATTTGGGAGTAAAAACAACTTAATTATTTTTCTAAATAAATGTTATAAAATTTTGTCAATATCGATATTTTATTGAATATCTATTAATATATCCATAAAATTGAAATGTCGATATCGACATCGATATTTTAATATTTGTATAGAATATATATTACTTAAATTTTACTTCTAACAAAAATACTCGTATTTATGTTGATGACTAGATATTTAAGGGAATAACTGAAAAAAGAAAAAAAAATCTCCAATCTCCTCCTCTAGAAATTTAATAGACATTTTTACAATATTAATGACCATCTAGACATATCTCAACGCATATTTAAGTAGACATTTTTTTTATAATTTCCCTTCTTCTTTATTCTTATAGTAACATGATTTGCGGGTAGTTGCCATGTTGGAAATATTGTGTTGGGCTGTCGGCCCACCTACACCAGATGGGCACTCCGTCAGGCCACACCTTTACGAGATCGATCTCAATGAACCAAAAGTGCCACGTCAGATAGTGGGTCCACTGTATCTCCATATTCATTGTCTTCAGCCCACTCTCAGGGACACATCGTCGGTCAAAATTGGATCTTTTTGCTCAATCACGGGGATTTATTATCTCATCGCTTCTCGTTCGTTTTCAGTTTCCTTAAATTAGATTTTAGGCCACGTTTATCAAAATGTAATAAAAATTGGTACATCGGCGCGGGAGACAGAGATAAAGATCTTAATGTTTGGTGCCGCGAAACCTTTGATAGAAATGGGTGGATGAACAAATTTCTTTCTCTGACCCCTGGTTGAGCACAGGTCGAGTCAATATTAAATATTACCAACTCCCTTCCAAGTGAGTGAGGTAAGCCCTTCTTCTCAACGTAGATCGGTTCTTAGTTCCTATCCTATTAGCTATTAGCTCGTAGCTCTCTTCTTGTAACTAGGTAGCTAAGCATTTGTTCCTATCCGACTAGTAGGAATGACAAGAACAAGAACTACTAGCTACCCAGCTCTTGGCTTGGTGTTGCCCTGCCGTAACGTCAGAATGCCGCATCGCATGGGGATCAGATCAGATACTATCTTTGATGCATTTTCACAACAGCAATAAGTAGCAAGGGCCCTCGAAAGAGTCGTGCCATTCAAAATCGAATTCGGCCGAAGATCCATTGCTCTATTTTTCATGCTCAGCTCCCAAAATGCAGAGAGACTTTCGAGGGCAGATCCGAGTTGGTTGGTCCAGAATTTCAAAGATGGATTAATTGCAATAAGTTTAAATCGCAAATGTAATTGAATTGATTTTGATCACATTTACTCAGAATTACAAATATATCACAATTTATGATTGTTGTTATTGTTACTGTTATTTCTTGACTCTAATATTAACAATTACGACAAAGATGAATGTAACAATAAATTTGCTAAATTCATAATTTTTATATTGTTTCAGTAACAATATATGTAAAAGTAATGATAAAAATAGTAGATCCCACATAATTTTTAAGTAGATTGAGCACCCTCTATCCCTCAATTAGATTTCATTTTTTTATTACAAATTTGGAGACAGACTCCACAATTCATTAGAATTATGGAATACAAATGAATAAAAATAAATATAATCAACCGGAGTCCACTTTTTTCACGTTATTGGGATAAATCATTAAATCATTAAAGTGATTTTAGACTTAAAAAAAATTGTTTCAAATTTTATATATGGTTTAATGTTTACATTATTCATGAATATTAACATAAAAAATCAATGTAAAAATCTTCACGAGCTTATTGATTTAAATAAAATTAAGATATACCATATATTAAGTTTTAAAAAGGAAAATTATTTTAAGTGAAAAAATTGTTGAAAACATTTAGAAATAATAGCAAAATATCACAATTTATTTTTGGTATACCGTGATTAATCACGATAGATTACTATATGTGCTTATCATGACACAAATAGTAATCTATTGCAGATAGACAATAAAATGTTGTTATATTTGTAAACAATTTGATTCGTTTTTCTATATTTAAAAACAGTCATTTTAAAAATGCTTAAATGATCATTAAATAACTTTAACAAACACATAGTTTTCAACAAGAATTTAGCCACAGTTGCATTAGGTGTCTTTAACCTTGTTGTTGGTTTGTAGAGCAACACACATGACGTCGTCAGCGTGGCATGACTACAACACTTCAATTACAAAATTTGATTTTGATTAAAAAATCAAAATCTTATTGGACATCATTTTGATTATTGACTTATAAAAACTACTCGATTCGATTGGGTTCGGAATCGAACCGATGTTCACCTTTATCATTCATCATTGTCCTTATTCTTTTGAATTGACAACCTCCGCCGTAAAGTCATTTATAACCACACTAAATCATGTGTACTAAGCTATTGTAAGAATTTGGACTTTTATGCAAAATTTAAGAATAAATTAATATATATATTTTTTTTTTAGTAATATATGAAGAGAAGATCAAATCTCAAATTTTAAAATTATCGTAAATGATTGATGCAACTAAGCTATACCCATTTTAAAAAGACTATAAAATATTTAAAAGTTCAGAAATTAATTTTTAGATATGAAAATAAAGAAACTAAAATGAAATATTTAAAATTGTAGAGATTAAAATTATCTATCTATTTTCTTTAAAAAAAAGTATAACAGGTGTAGTTATGGATGTTTAAACTTCAGACATTATCGAAAAAAGGCATCTACCAATTACTATTAAACTTATACTATACCTATAGAAATAGTAGAATTGGAAAAACAAATCATGTGCTTGACAATGACAATGACAATTAGCAACATCAAATCATAACACTACTCTCTTAAAAAAAAAAAGAAAAAAAAATTAGATAGGATAGAGGTATCACATAAAATAGAGGATACTTTATTTGAGAGGCAATTACCCTAAAAATATTCTTCAAGCTCTTCGTAAAGGAGAGAGGAATTACAAAAGGAGTCATGGGCAACCAGGTCTCCACCGACGCAAGGGCATGAACAACTTTATTGCAAGTTCTATTAAAAAAGAAAATCTTATAACATGAATCGAGGGACAAGAAGAATAATATCCTCAACAACATTCCACGTTTCAGATAAGTCCACACAATCTTTGTCAAGGATTTTGATGATCTTTAAGGAATCGACTCAACCTCTAAAGGGGATAAAAAAGACTTCAAATCTGTCTTTAAGATATCTCAAGCCCTACAAAATCGCAAGACTTGTAAGGGCTTTGAATAGCCAATTTCAATGAATGACCTCAACAATCTGCCACATTATAATAATGTTTTTGCCCTCTCTCTTGTTTATTCAACTTTTTAATCATAAGCTGCCAATAATCCTACGGACAAGCCATAAACTTGTCCAAAACTGAAGATACCAATAAAGAAAGGAAGAAAAAAAATTCCAAACAAAGGAAGAAAACTTACAAGACCATATGACATGGCTAGAACACTCCTAAAAAATCCTACAAAAATAGCCGAGACAGTTACTAGAACATAATTTATTTGATGGATATTTTATTAATAAATTAAATCACGAATCATGCTAACGTAATTAATTAATAATTTAATTAGTTATATATAATATGTGTTAATCAAAGTATGATAAGATATCAATTCCAATTTTAAAAATTCATGGTTCATTTTTCACTTTGTAACTGTTGTCATTTGTCATAGACTAAGAGATTTGTCTCTTTAGAAAGTATTTAAGATAATTGCTAGAATGCGAATTTGAGCATACGGCAATTTTCAGTCAAATGAATTTGGAAAATTTTGTCTTCAAATTTTAAATTAATTGTTCATAAGATAGGCTTCATATTTTTATGTTTAAAGTGGAAGAATGTAGTATCACCTAAATTTTGTGGAACAAATAAATTTGATTGACCTCCCCAAAACAAAACATTCTAATATTTTGTTTATACCAAAAACCTTTTTTCATGTTTTCTCGTTCTCGTTGTAATTCATTTTCTTACCTTTTCTCACATTCTTATTCACCTTTTAGTTCTTGTCCTTTGCACTTCGTTTATTTGACATTTGGGAAAAAAATTTATTCATAACCATTGATTGTCATACGTTGTCAAAGGGAGAAGAAACAACTCATCGTCACCTTAGTGTATCAAGTATATCTCATGTATTACGTGGGCTAAACTTATTTTTTACCAAAACTATAGACCTAATTAATGTATTTTATTTATTTATTTATTTATTTTTCAAGTGTCCCTTCAAATAATTTCACTAGACAATGTATTTAGTTCACTAAATTATAATTAAAAGTATGCAGCCTCTTCTTGCATTCCCTTCAATAGAAAAAAAATATACAAAAATAATATTATTTCATAAAAGAAAATTTTGATAATTTGTGATTGAAACGAGTAGATGTATGGATGCAGCAATCACTTAAATATTTTGGGAATAAAAAAATTTAGATCATATAGTGAGAGGGAGAGGGAACAAAATTTCAAAATTAAATAATAAAACTATGGACCGAATAATTAGAGAGAGACGGTGTGTTGGTTGTACAAGATAAGATTTTAGTTCCTTATCCCCTCTCGAGGGAGGTACACGTCACGGTCAATTTGCGTCAACTCGCGGAATTGATTATAGCATTAAATTTAAATTCAACTCATAATAAGAATATCAAATTAATAACACTCCCAAATTTTTTTAACATTTATTTATATTTGTCAAAATGAATATCATTCAACTTCATAAACTCTAGAAAGTTCCATTTTCATTCAACTTCATAAACTCTAGAAAGTTCCATTTTTTTTCTTACTTTTTAATTTAAAATTAGTTCGTTTAATTTTCATAATTTATGTCTAATCTCATAATACTTGCTAATTAAGACACATGACCCATGCTGAATAGTCTTGGCTCAATATATCTAAATACTTTAAACAAACAATACGATATAAATCACATCAAAGCCTAAACCCTCAACGACAATGTACATTATCAAAACATAAAAAAAAAAAAAAAAAAAAAAAATAGGCCAAATGTTGAGGGTCCTAGTCACCTACTGGACACCATACAACTTCAACGCTTCACTCATTAGCATGTCTTTGCCTTCTAACTTCGTCACAAATTTGGTCAAATTCTTTCATCGTGTGCAGTCTATTAGTTACGTTGCAAATTAAGTCCTACGCTAATGGGTAAACGGAGAGATTCATGATATATAAGTAAAAGTAGATTATTTTCATTAGTACGAAACTTTTTGAGATATTGAAAACGAAAAAGAAAAAGAAAACTTAAATGCATCCTAGTTTGCACCTATTTTTGTGCATCCTACTAAATTGTTTAATCATATAATTGGCGACATGATAAATTTATTCTTATTTTTTTTCTTTTTACTTTAATTCATTATTTGTGTATATGATGAGAGTGAGATGCATAGAGATGAGTGCATCCCAAGTATCATTGATTCATCCCCAAGTATATATTGCCCTTTCCAAAAACAAAACCACAAGGATTTATTCTCAAAATCATCAATATCATACTAATGTGGAGATAGGTAAAAGTTTTGTTGTCTTGATCAATCGGTTTCATTGTCCTCGCGGGACATTGAGTCTTGTGGATGAATCAAGTCCATATCAAACATAAAAATATCTTGAGATGTGACAAGGAAGTTAGAGCTCTATCATAAGAGGAGTATATATTTGTTTGGGGGGAGAAGATTAAGGGTGTGATAGGCGGTCAACACCAAGTGTATTCTAAAAAATAACTCGTAATTGTCCTCTCTATCCGGGCTTTGCTCTAGAATTTGATAAGAGAAAAATCTCGTAGGTGGTTGGAAGTGGACAAATGAGGGGAGACTTAAAGTGGTACTTTGTTCGAGGAGAGGATCGTTATGTTGAAAGTGAACAGAAGCGGTGGTTCTAAAAAGTATAGGTGAAAGTTTTGTTGTCCTTATCACAACCATCCTTTCATCCATACAATGAGAGAGAAACTTTTTATTACCATTTGATGTTAGGGAATTACAAATAATATAGGAAATTTGAATAATTTGAAGAAACAAAACACCTAAATAGTTAGGTTGAGTATCGTATGATACCTATGAAGTGTGTATTAAAAGGTTGAGCTCAAAGCTCTACAACAAAGAAAATCCATTCTTTTGGCACATTGCTCCTCAAAAAGTAAATGAGGGAAACATAAAAAAATCAAAATAAATAAATAAAGAGAAAAGAAAAGATTTGAAGATCTCGTATTTTTATTTTGTTAATACAACCGTTTGTAAGAGTGATATTTGTAGGAGAATTTTAGATCTAGGAAATTAATACAAAATTAAGTAATTAACTAATGAACTTTTAGTTAACCTCTCTTACAAATACATTTTCTTCTTTGAAAAACTCAGATTTTAACCTCTAAATAAGAAACTCACACTATAGGCTAGCAACTAGCAACTTTGGAGTCATTTCTTGTTAAGAATTATAAAACACAAACCTACACCACCATTATAAGAAGTGATTGATGTCTTAATTAATTGAGTTATAACGAATAAACTAATTAATAACGTTTACATAAGAAAATTATCACAAAATTATATATTTCTTTGATGATTAATAATAATAATAATAATAAAAAAGAGTGATATTCATAACCATTTATACAAAGTTAACTTGCTAATAAAAATAAACCACACAAGGAAAGGTAAAATTAGAGTCATTGGCCAGCTAGCTTTTACATCTTGCCAACTAGTGATGAAACATGAGGCCCACTCAAGATTGTATTTTTGAAGAATATAATATTTTTTAGTACAACAACTGTTTGACGAATGATCGAGCTTTCAACATCTAGTGAGGAAAGATCATTGAGCTACTCTTACTCAAGAATTGTATATTAGTAGTATGTATTTCGTATTGAATAGTGAAATAAGTCTTTTAGTTAGTGGCACGAACAACCTTTTCCTAGTCCCCAACTAGAAGTTTGAGTTTGAATTTGTTAAAAGCATGCCTAAACATGCAAAAATTTTAGTTTTTATTGTGAGAAATATTGTTAACATCGAGATTTCATACCTATTTATTAATATAAATATAATTTATTCAAGACTATATATGTATATAAACTAAGTTGTTTTTTTTGTAATAAAAATTGAGGCTTAAAGCATGCCCTCCCTAAAAAATTTGTTAAAATGATTTGGGTGAGAGAACTTGACATCACCCGTATTATTATTATTATTTTGAAAATTTTGCTAGAGAACTTGGTGTGTGCGTGCTTTTCTAAAAGAAAAAATTGAATTTAGATGTTAGAGTTCAACAATAAATCGAGATCTAATTTTAGATAAAAGAAAATGTCAAAATACCATTTGTCACTTTTAACACCGATTCAATTTCAGTTTCCATATGAGAAGTAATTTGTTAACTTGTTGTTAACTTTTTGAATTTATTATTATTATTATTATAAAATTTAAAAAATATATTAACCTATTCTTTTTGAAAGGAAAAGTGTTATTATTATTTAACCATTTTTAATAAATATTAACTTCAAAGTACTGAATTTAAAGTACCCACAAATTTAAGAAATTCTAACACTATTTAAGGTTATTTTTAAATATAGCAAAATAAACCAACTTATTTACATATATAATAAAATATCATCAATTTAAGGTTATTTTTAAATATAGCAAAATAAACCAACTTATTTACATATATAATAAAATATCATCATCTATCTATTGGAAGTGTAGACATATTTTGCTATATCTAAAAATATTTTTAGCAAGTTTGTCATTTAAATCAATTAGTCTAGTATTTAATAATAAATAAAAAAGTTAAAAATCACTTTTAGTCTCTAAACTTTCATAGAAATAACAATTAGTCTCTAAAACTTTGCTTTATAAGTTTAGTCCTGGAAAATTCAATTTTGTTACAGTTTAGTTTTGAATTTTACTATGTAACAATTTAGTCCTTATACTTTAATATTTGTAACAATTTAGTCTCTACGGTAGAAAATAGTGTGAAATTTTAATAAGTTTTCTTGCATAAACAAACCACAAAATTAATTCGAGACTCAATAATTTTATAACATACAAAGTCAATATCATAAAATAATAAAAATTGTCATCAAATTTTATAATTTTTTTTATTGAAATTAGATTATTACAAATTTAAAAGTAAAAAATTAAATTATTACATTTAGTGACTAAATTAATACAAAACTGAAAGCAAAGTTTAAGAAGTGAACCGTAACTTCCAGCGGCAAAGTGATTTTTAACGGGGGAGGAAAAATAGAATCAAAGGACTTCCAATAAAAAGAAAAGAAAAGAAAATAAAAATTGAAAACTAAATAAAGGCAAAGGAAGAGAAAGAAGACAGACGTGGCGGCGTACAACAAAGGCAGCCTTCACAGAGAAACAGGGAAACTGAATAACGAAAGCAAAGAGCGGCTTCGCTTCCAATCCCGTTTTGCCAACTATAAATACTCCACTCAACACACTCAACCCATCATCATCATTTTCATCTTCATCGTTCACGAGTCTCTCATTAACTTTCTCAGAGATTCAATAGACGACGATCATGGCGATGAAGCAGGCTGCTACAGCAGCGATTCGAGCTCTTTCCTCCTCTGTAACCTCTCAGTCATCCCCTCTCGTCAGGCATCTTCATGTAAGCGATTTTAACCTTTTCTGCTCTACCAATTCGATCCGTCCAAGTCCAATTATTGTTTTATTAGTACCGTACTCTTCTCTTTATTCGTTCATTGCGAAGTTTGAGATTCTTCTGGTTCTTATGTGGAGTTTCTGAAGTTAGGAAGTTGAATATTCCGCGAATTTGTTCTTCTTATGGATTTGATCGCTGAAATGTGTGATGTTCGTCTCTCGTTCTTTGATCGTATTTTTACTCCTGTTGTGGACAGATTGTATCGCTTTCTTATTTTCAGTCTTCGGTCGTTAATTACGAGAACAGGAAAACTAGTTTGTGTCTCTGTGTGATTACGTGTTTGATTTGGTGGTGGAGGATGGATTTATGGATTATCGAAGCTACTATTGTGATTTATTAGTTTTTTGAGTCTCTGATCGTGATTGCTAGAATAGGAAGCTTGGTTTGTGTATCTATGTGACTGTGTGTTTGATTGGGGGATTGGGGAAGGATTTATGGATAATCAAATTACTTTCGTGTTTCTGTGTGATTGTGAGCTGGATCGGGAGGTGGAGGGAGCGTTTCTGGCTAATTGATGTTGATTTCGTGTTTTGTGAATCTAAAGTTGGTTAATTAATGGGTTTCGTTTCTCCCTTGATTTTGAGCAGGCTTCTGCAGGGAGCAAGAAGATCGTCGGTGTGTTTTATAAGGCTAATGAGTATGCTGCAATGAACCCTAATTTTGTGGGATGTGTGGAGGGAGCCTTGGGCATACGCGACTGGTTGGAATCTCAAGGGCATCAGTATATAGTCACCGATGACAAGGAAGGACTCAATTCTGGTAACCATCTGACAAAACATTCTACCTGATTCGCTTGTCTGTATTACCTATTTTACAAAGGAGCTTGTTCTGGCTTAGATCCGATAGATTAGGAAGAGGAAGAACTTTCGGGGCCTGACAGAAATAGAACTAAAGATGCCCATTTTGTAAGTTGAGCGGAAATATACTTTATGATAATTAAATTTTTAAATATTAAACTTTATGGGGCTTAGTGTTTTAAACCTTATTTGAAGGATAATATTCTAAACTTTAACTTTTCATTCAACATGTTAGATAAGTTATTTCGTATTAATATTATTTAAATAAAAAAAAGATGTTTTAAAAAATAGAAAATTTTTTGAAAATAATTACAAATATAGTAAAATCTTAGGAAAGTAAAATTTTACTATATTTGTAAATAATTTGATATTTTTTTTCTATTTATAATAATATTTCTAAAAAAAATCAATAAATGATTATTAATTTGACTTTTGTCACTCAACTATTTAATTCCATATTTTACAACTTGTGAAATATATTGTTCAAATAAAACTAACAAATTTCTTTGGACTAAAAGTATCAAATTTTGTTGGTGAAAATATTAGACAGCTCATTTAGTTACATATCAACTGTGTACTAACTGAACTCGTGCGGTTTTGCGGATCCTTGTTTCAGAACTTGAAAAGCACATTCCAGATCTCCATGTTCTTATAACAACCCCCTTCCATCCTGCCTATGTAACTGCTGAAAGGATCAAAAAGGCCAAAAACTTGCAGTTGCTTCTCACGGCTGGAATTGGATCCGATCATGTTGACCTCAATGCTGCTGCTGCTGCTGGACTGACAGTTGCAGAGGTTACTGGAAGCAATGTGGTTTCAGTTGCAGAGGATGAGCTAATGAGAATTCTCATTCTCGTCAGGAATTTCCTACCAGGATACCACCAGGTTATTAATGGTGAATGGAATGTCGCTGGAATAGCTCACAGAGCTTATGATCTTGAGGGCAAAACAGTTGGAACGGTAGGAGCTGGACGAATTGGCAAACTTTTACTTCAGAGGCTGAAACCTTTCAATTGCAATCTCCTTTACCACGACCGACTCAAGATTGATCCTGAACTTGAGAAGCAGATCGGAGCACAATTTGAGGAAGATCTGGAGGCAATGTTACCAAAATGTGATGTACTTGTCATCAACACTCCTCTAACTGACAAGACAAGGTATTGGTTTTACTTTGGAGTGTAAATTGAGATGATGAACCATAAGGAAAATCGTGAATAATACTATACTTTAGATTGGGAGCTTTGACACTCAGGTCTAAAAACAACTTAAATTTTGATACTGCAGGGGACTATTCAACAAAGAGAGAATTGCCAAGTGCAAGAAAGGAGTACTGATCGTTAACAATGCTCGTGGAGCAATCATGGATACTCAAGCAGTCGTTGACGCTTGTAACAGTGGACACATTGGAGGTAATTGCAGGATATAATTCTTTAGCAGTGCGGTAACATATATCATTAAGTCAATACATGATAATGCTTTGATGTGTCAAATATGTTACATATATATAGAAAATAGAAATGTCAAAGTGACACTATTTCGGCTCCCTACATGTAATCATATGACATATCAAGGTAGTATATTAGCTTCTACAGGGTGACACACATTAACTTTTACATGCTATATAATTAGGCAATTGACGTTAGAACAGTTATGCGAAAGTTTAGTAACTAAATATAGACAAAAAAACATGTCTAGTATTGAACAATTTTCTTTAGCCTTTAAAGTATGGCAGGTTTACTTTCCAAAGAACTCAAAGGGCATGGATAGAATAAAATAATCTCTCTGTCATACACCCCCATGCCAAATTTACAATCTATAATCTAGGAGGTTCTTGTTAATCTGCCTTAAAAACTCATCTTATGACTTACTATGGATCTCCCGATTCCATTCTTGGCTAATATTTCAAAGTGTTCTTAATATGCAGGTTACAGTGGTGATGTGTGGAACCCACAACCAGCTCCAAAGGACCATCCATGGCGTTACATGCCAAATCAAGCTATGACACCTCATATTTCTGGCACTACCATTGATGCACAGGTACAGTATAGTTGCATCGAAACTATTTGTGATTCTCTTCAAGAACAAAATTTAGATTTTGAAGTATATCCTCTAGTTTTACTCCCACCAATTTGTGAAAATGAAAGTTCTTATTATACAGACTGAATTATAAGTTTAGTTTCTTAACTTTAGCTATCACTTTAGTCTCTATGCTTAAAAGGCACTTCTACAAAATCTCTAAAATTTCAATTTTATGTCAAATTGGTTTGCCAAGCACATGCCATTATGCATATTGTACTTAAATCTTTCTCTAATCAACCTTAAATAGTACAGTTAGCATACCACTCTAAATTGACCAAATTAGTGACAACTTGATAAACATAGAATTGAAACCTTTTTAAGGTACAAAAACTAGACAAACACAAACTTAAATAAGAAGTAAGAATGTAAAATTTCGTTAAAGTGTACATAACTCAATCGACTTATATGTATTTGTGATCAAAAGGTTTGTGATTCAAATCACCCCGCTCTCTATTGTACCAAAAGAAAAAGAATGTAAAATTTCATTATCTAGTGCCGGTCAGCTCGATTGTTGGCTATATTTACTATTGAAGCCATATGGAAACAATGCAGTTGCGATATGCTGCGGGAGTGAAGGACATGCTTGAAAGGTACTTCAAAGGAGAAGAATTCCCTGCTCAAAACTACATCGTCAAGGAAGGAGAACTTGCACCTCAGTACCGGTAAGTTGTTTAGGTCTAGTTTTTATTTCCCATGGTATCCTCTCTAGAGGGCTTTGATTTCCTCTCTTCTCTTCCCCTTAGTCAACTATTCGTTCCCAAAATAAATTGGCTCTGTGGGAGAGTTCAGTTGTGCCTTTAAAATCAGTGTCTTTGTGAGTCTTTTTTTCCTTTAAAATCATAATGTAATTCCACAAAAAATGGATAATGTATGAGGATGAATCAGAGCTTTTCTTTCTTTCTTTTCTCTCTAATTCAGCTGGCAATTGCCTCTCCCCCGCCCTTCAACTAATTGCCTAACTCGGAGCACATTTGAATTGACTTAATAAAAAAATTTATTTTTATTTAAATTCTTTTGATGGAAACCGTTTAAAATACACTTTAAAAGCTATTTTGAGTGCTTGCCAAATACTTTAATTTTTTTTTTTTTTAAATTAAACACTTGAAAATGTATTTCAAACTCAACCTAAACAAATTGAAATCAACAAAATTGATCAAAATCGAGAGTGACAAAAGCTAATCTAAATTGAAATGATCAACAAGGATAGAGGAATTAGACGATATTTTTTAGTTGAAAATTTGTGAGGTGGAGAATCATACTATTGACTCTTGAATCTGATTCTATTAGTACTTTATCCGCGAGCACATTGGTTGTTCTTATGTTCCATAAAATAGTGTAGATTTTTAGTCTTTATTTTATACTTGATTTTTTTGGTTGCCATTTTTTCTTTTCATAATTGGGATCTTCCTAATTAAGGAAATCTCCTAATTTATATCTATATTCCTTGTTTGTTCCTTTTAGCTGTATTGTATATTTTTGTGATTACTTCCTAAGGATTATTTTTCTCCCAAAAATTACTATTAGAACAAAACAACTTCTCATTAGTCATTACATAAAGTCTATCTCAAAATAACGTCCAACATTACATAGATTGATTGAAGAACGTTTTAGAGTTATGAACAGACTATTTTAATTGGACTTCAATTAAACTCACTCCTCTAATCTAAGATTCACATTGATACCATAATCAAGAGCCAATATTTGTCTAAAGTAAGAGAACTGTGGAGCAGAAGATTCAACCCTTACAAACTTTAGAGCTCAATGTAACAAACAAACTAGAATATGACTTTAAGTCTCAGTTTTCTCTTGGAGGAATTGAAGGTCCTTCATTTGAGCTAAAATAGCTTCTTTAGACAAAGGCTGTGGCTCAGGAACAATGGCAATGTCCTTGCCTTCAGCAATTCTAATTGCCTTCTCTTTCACAATCCTTTGAATCTCAGTTTGCCCAACAGATGCAAAAACAGCACTCAACATGATGACAAGAAGTTTCTCATCATCTTCCTCTACTGGGTCTCTCCCAAATGAACAAACATAAATAGCGTCAAGTGCTTTCTCGACTCGAACCTCCATCGGAATGTTTGGAACAGCAACTTTTAGTTTTTCTCGTTTCTACATAGGTCAACGTCAAATCCATAGTACATTTGTTAAGTAAGCACATCCAATCTAGTCATTTTTTGCATAAATGTGTGACTAAATCTAATTTGGAGAGTATAAAGTTTTAGGAACCAAAAACCGGAAATATATGATTAACAAACCTCTCTAGCCTCATTCATCATAGCAAGGAAAGTTTCCTCTTCAAATTCAATGTCATTGGAAATCCTTAGCCTTGCTACTCCTTCCAAAATTTCCTCTGATTTAAGCAAGCCAGCTCCCACAGCTGCCAGCCAACAGCACAATAGAACATACAAAGGCTCTCCTGCCTACCACAACCAAACATTCTACTTCAAACAAAACATTATGATTTGCATTTTTTTTTTTTGTCTGAATTTGTCGGGTTGGATCAATTTTTCCTTAAATTTTTAATTTTATCAAATTATACTCAAATAAGTTTTATAATATTAGTTTGGGTTGTTTTCAAATATAATAAAATGAATAAAAACATTTACAAATATAACAAAATTTTACTGTCTATTTGTGATAGACCGTGATTGACTACTATCTATCTGTGTCATGATAGACATAGATAGTAGTCTATCATAAATAGTCATAGATTGTGATATTTTTACTATTATTTGTAAATATTTTCAACAGTTTTGACATTTAAAATAATTTTTCTATTAGTTTTAAACTTAAAAAGATATTTAAATTAAACAAATAAATATTCTAAGTTAAAATACATGTATATTATAAAGACTTCATACCACTTACAATTTGTTGCAGTGTTTTCTTAAGGCATGATGAACCAATTTTTTATGTCAATGTTGTAACTATGGACGTTCGTGGCCAATTAAAAAGAGTAAGGAAAAAACTTATTAAGTTATATCAATTTTAATTATTAACTTTTGGTTTCATCGAATTGCACCTCAAATCTAGATGAATGTTGGAACATTAACTTTGAATTTAAGAGTGTTTCAGTTTTAACTCTTTGATAAAATTTCACTTCAAATGTAGTTAAAAAAGTTCTCTCATACATTCAATAAAATATAAAATATATTTGCAATATAAAACTGATAAAAATTTAGATATTGAGCTTTGTCTTTTTTGGGCTGAAATTTATAAATGTTGGTAAAGTTATTTCATAGTTAATTTATGCCTTGATGAAACTTCTTTTTGTACAAAAATTTAATGTTTAATGAAATCAATGAGTTTACAAAAGGTGTTTCACACAATTTTTTTTAAAAAAATTTGGTTAAAATTAACGAACTAGCAATAATTAAACTAAGATTAAAATTATAACCTGTATTTAATTTGATGAAATTAAAAATTTACCGTCAAAATCTATATGGAGGATTATTATCAAAATTGATTTATTACCAAAGACTAAAGAAGGTAATTAATGTCATTGAAAATGTAGACATTCTATTGTTATTTTGCGCATATAATTGTTTTAAACTATAGAACTATTGAAAATATTTATAAATATAACAAAATCACGTTGCTATTTATCACTAATTGATACTAACATTTTGCTATACTTATAAGTCGTTTGATTTTACTATATTTGAAAACATCCGTATTTAATATGCTTTCGAAAATTTAATATTCACACAGACTAATTAAAAAACATAAAAATAAAAAACCGAAACTAGAGATTCTATTATTTTTATTCTTTTAACTATAAAAACTAAAATTAGTAAATAAAGTATAATTTAAAATAAATACATAAATTAAGAGGCACATTACCTTGCCTTTTCTCTCTTGAAATTCATAGAAGGCTTTAGATTCCATAATCGTACATTTCTTCCCAACTCGTCTCCGAAACTCCGCAAAATCTATAATGTCGCTGCCGACGCCGCCTTCATCGCTCAGAATCCTCGCGATCAGTCCGACCACCGGCAGAGATCCGATCACCTTATTCGCAAATCCGGACAGAGAGTTCGGATTCTCCATGTAAGCCTTAACGGACAACACGCCGGCCGAATTCGACTGCCGGCGGCGGCCATAGATTTGCCGGAGAAGGAGACGAGAAGGCGAAATCGGCTTAGAAAGGAAGAAGGATTTGAGATTGGAGTTGAGAGAAGATGAAGTACTGGAAGTTGAGGTCACGGACATGGCTCCGAGTTGGGATTCTCAAGTATTATTCTCACCCTCTCGTTTATATATGTTATCCGATTTGGGATTTTATTTCCGGAATTTTCTTTTATTTCTTAATGAGTTTTTGTAAAATTTAAATACTGAATTTTGATTGGGGTTTCATTGGGCCTCAATAGGCCCATTTGGCTTATTTATTGGAAAATTAACAAATATACAAAAGATTTCTATATTGTTTTTCAGTACTTTTAGTACAACAATTCTAGGTGGGAGATCGAATATTCCCCTTTAAGATGAAAGGTCATGCAAATTATTGCTATAAACTAGTTTTAGCAAAATTTCTATATTGTTAAAAAATGATAGAGAAAAAAAAAACAAAGGGAGAAACTAAAAGCAAATATACTATTTATTGAGAGAAGTTTACAATTGTTCTACACAACTATCTATAGGGTAGAGTTGGACATTGATTTGTGGTACATATACAACTATATATATATATATATAAATAAAGATTTTTGTACGAATGACCTAAGTTTCACGATCGAAATGCCATTTAACCTGAAAATAAGGATATATAACTTTATTCTTGTACTATTCTATTGCTCACGCTTACCCTCATGTTCAATTAATCTAATACAATAATGTTTTGACGTGTTAAGACTCTTTCTCCCTCTCACCTTTTGGCATTGCTTTTGTTACTCTGACAAAAAAAAGTTGCAAGTGATTTGTGACATTAATAAAAGACTTTCTTCTTATTATTATTATTATTATTTATTATTATTTTCTCCAAAACCTTGGTCAAATGGTATTTTGAACATGAAGTTTTTGGCCATCACATGATTATTAAACAATTTTAAGATGTTAAAATAGACATTTAGTTTTTGTAAATTAAAAATTTCAAAAATAAATTTATATAAACTAATAAAAAAAAATTATTTTACAGAGATTCTATGGTTAGGTAGAGCAATGGAGGAGGGCCAGGGAGGGGAGTCGCCAAGCTAAACAAGGGCATGGGCTAGGTTCCCCGTCCCCACCTTCTTTTAATTTATTATAATAATCATTGTTATGTTATTATATAAAATATCCATTTGTAATTTGGATTTAAATTAAATGAGTTTTGAAGTTTGGATTTGGGATGTTTTTAAAAAATAATGTTAGTTAATGAATAATAACAAAAGTAGAGTTGGGTTATAAATATTGACAAAAGTAGGATAGCTAAAATGTGGACGAGGTCCAAGATTTTCTCATGGCATGCAAATCGTTGATCGGGTCCATGATTTACCTACATCTCCGGTTCATATGACATGCAAATCATGGACCAGGTCCACGATTTACCCATATCTCCTTTGCCAAATGTCAATGTTTTTTTTTTCATCTTTGTGACTCCCTCTTTGTCCCTCTCGTCTTTTTTTTTTTTTTTTTTTTTCTTTTTTCTTATTCTCCTGCTTTTTCTTCTCCTCCTTTTCCTTCTTCGTCTCCTTTTTTCTTTCTTCTTCTTCTCCTGCATCTTTTTTTTCTTCGACTTCTTCTCTAACTTCTTCTTCTTCTCCGACACAAAGAGTCCAAACTCCAACGCAACCAACTTTGGAGAGTGAGAGAAATAAGACAGACTGTGAGTGCGGAAAGGAAGCAAGACGAGCGAGAGTGAGAGAGAGCGGGAGAGATAAAACTGATTGTGAGTGAGGAAAGGAAGCGAGACGAGTGAGAGTGAGAGAGAGAGCGAGAAAGATAAGACCGGTTGTGAGTGAGGAGTGGAAGCGAGACGAGCAAGAGCGAGAGTGAGAGAGACAAGATTGATTGTGAGTGAGGAAAGGAAGCAAGATGAGTGAGAGAGATAAGGAAGCAAGATGAGTGAGAGAGATAAGGACCGATTAAGAGTGAGGAAAGAAAACGAGATGATAGCAAGAGCTCAAGAGCTAAAGAGCTAAAGAGATAGTGAGAGTGAGGGAGCGAGAGAGCATGCAGCATGGCAGTTGTGGCAGGGTTGACCGAGATATGTGAGCAAAATCGTGGGCTAATTTTATGAAATCGTGGACCTTGTCCACAATTTTTCCACCTATTTTTTAAAATACTTTTACCTCTACTCTATTTATGTTATTATTTATTAAAATAATATTATATTTTTTTAAAAATTTGAATTTGATTTGATATTTAAATTAATAATTTTATATTATTTTAAATTTGAAATTTAATTTGAGATTTAAAATATCCATTTGTAATTTGGGTATTTTAGTTATTCCATAAATCTAATTTAATATGAAGTCATTTTTACAATAACAAAATCATTTCTTTTTTCAAAATGCACGATTAAATTTTGTCATCTATCTTGTTCTCTGAATCTGAATACTAAATCTTACCGGAGTTTTAGTGAGTGTAAATATGCTTTATCTTTTTTACTCATTTATGAAAAATTAATTGATATAATATATATATTTTGTGTTATAAAATAAAGGAAAAACTAAGGAAAGAAACAAATGGAACCATTAGAAGAGAAAGTAGAAAGCAAAGATACTCTCTGCTAAGGTAAGTTTACAAATGTTCTAGGCATGGAGATCAATATTGACGTGTGAAAATATAATATATGTGTAACGACCCGATTTTTTAAGATTTGAACTAGGTCGTTGCATATATTTCAAACGACTTTTTTTTCATAATTTTACTAAAAATCGAGGAAACATCGCTAAGATAAATAAATTTGCTGTCGTTTAAACCAAAAATCTTTAATTAGGGTACCCCTAAAATATTAATGTATTAAAATAGAAAATTTGGCATAAAAAAATAAATAAAAGAAAACATAGTTTTAGTTTCAATAACAAATCTCAAGAATTAAAACGAAAGAAAAACATGAAAACCCGTGCGAAAGCATTAGTTTAGTCTCAATGGCACCGTCAAGGTTTTCTTTCGTCATTCGCCGAGATGTCATTTCCCTTACCTGAAAAAAAATCATGAAAAAAAGGCGAGTATATAAAATATTCCATAAGTAACCCCACTATTAGAGTCAAACTATACATTTATGCTCAATAGATGCAACATGTGATATGCATATTTCAACTTTTCACACTTTTACTTATAACTAAAGTCAAACATGATGCCTCTAGTGCCGCTGAAGGAACACTTACCTATGGTGTATCTCGAAGTAACACAAAACCTCTGGTGATCCTGAAGGAATACAAAACATAAAGTCAAACATGATATCTCTAGTGCCGAAGGAACACTTACCTCTGGTGTATCTCGAAGTAACACAAAACCTCTGGTGATCCCGAAGAATACAAAACTTCTAGTGATCCTGAAGGAACACAAAAGGAGGGTAACTATCACTAACATGCATAACTAGTAAAATACATAAAAATCTCACAACATAGATTCATTAGGTCTCTCATACAAACATCATCATACTCATATATCCTTGCATTCAAAAGAATTGCATGCAAACAAAATAATTTATAGATGGCTCAAAGAAGCCAACAACGTTTTACAAAATTGCCTGGCACTTAGGGTTATTTATCTTGACACTAGGCGCAAATAACTAACCAAGCAACCAATTCTCACAAAAATCATTGAATTAAAATCCTAGAACATAAATCCAAATTTAAATAGGTCTGATTCCAAATACAATTTACTCAACAATTAAACCAAATAATCTTACCCAAAAATTAAAGCAAATAATCAACCCAAAATGCAACTAAGTCACAATCTTCTTCCAAACTTCAAACAATGGGTCCAATTAGAATGGACTCTTTAAACCCTGATTGGATCCTTTAAACCGCTTGGACAGCTTGCTTCCGATTCCAAAACCCTTCGCCCAAACCATGCCCAAACCATAATCATGAAATTACAAGGCCTAACCAAATCTTGAAATTTCGGTGTAATCATGACCCCGGCGAAACTAAACAGGAAGAGAGAGCGGCTGGGCGACAACTTGCAAACGGTGGACCAAAATCTACTGAAATTCAAGATTGCAAACAGTGGACCAAAATCCAACTTGCAAACGGCTGGGCGACAACTTTCCTTTCCTTTTTCTAAAACTCTAAATATATATATAAATTTCCCTTTTCCTTCTCCTTTTCCCAAAACAAAACACAACCTATTTAATATAATTTTCCTCAACATCAAATCAAATCTTTTCTAACCACCACCGCTTAATAATTTATTTAACTTAAATATCTTCTGCCAAATTAATTCCCCAACTTAAATTCAATTGCTCATTAAATTTGGGATATCACAATATTGACAGTTAACTAATTGATATGTAAATTCAAATTATACTTGGAGGAATTTTGAGTTATCACTTTTCAAAATTTAGGATAAATGATATTTTAAGTATGGATTTTAGGTCAACGGTACAAAAATCTGTATAGAGAAGGTTATAAAATAATTTTAAAATGTTAAAATAGCGGTTTAATTTTGTAGAAATTAATTTTGAAGGCTACAATCAAATAGATTTTGCAAATAATTTTTTAAAAAGGTGATTTCATATAAATTAATTATAAAAAATTAGTTTTACCAATCACGAGTTGACATTTTATAGAACTTATTTTTATTAATAGCCATAGCAATCAATTATTTTCATTTTTAATACAATAGTAAAGTGTATGGACCTTCTAATACTTATTTGTTCATTGTAATTAATTTGATATATATATATATATATATATATATATTTATTGAGTTTGATGTAACTATTTTTAATACAATAGTAAAGTGTATGGACCTTCTAATACTTATTTGTTCATTCTAATTAATTTGATATATATATATATATATATATATATATATATATATATATATATATATATATATATATATTTATTTATTTATTTATTGAGTTTGATGTAACTATTTTTAGTATAAGAATTGTTGGAAGCGAGATGATGGATTATTTGACTTCAAAATAACAAGAACATGTCAATTATCTTTAAATTAAATTCGCTTTGACGTAATACAATATAACTTAATTTACTTAACTTAGTTTTTGTTATTTTTTCCCATGACTTACAAGACTAATGCTTTATTTAAATTAGGTTAGATTCTTTTATGTCACCACAAAATATAGACCAACATTCTGTCAACGTAAGTCTAATACTACAAATTGGGAGGTGGAAAAAAAGATATATAAAATTAAACCTGAAAACAAAATAATATTCCATATTCATATAAAACTAAAATAATTATCCAAATGGTACTAAAAAGAATAATAATTATCCAAAAGTATAGATTCCTGGAAGTTTAAATTTGAATATTACATTTAAAGTCAACAACGCCCACCTATAAGTTAAAAATAACATTAAATTTAAATAGATAATAATATCCTTAGTCTATAATTTTTATCTCTAAATTTTGAGTTTGATTTCAAGTGATTCTTAAATTTTAAATGTTACATTTTGTAATTTTTGTATTTTGAATTTATTTTTTATTTAGTCCCTAGATTTCACTATCTTTACACATTTACCCCTAAATTGTTACTAATGTTTATTTAGATATTTGTCGTAAACTTTAATTTAATTAATTAAAAATATTTTGAAGTGAATTTTTGCTAATGTTTACTTTGATATCTATTTTATCCCTAATTAATTATAATTATTTGAAATTTGATTAATTATAACTCTTTTAATTATTTAAAATTAATTAACAAACATTATGAGTATTTAATAAACAATCAAGGTTAAAAGTGCAGATTTAGAAACCTAAAGACCAAATGGAAACAAAATTTAAAATTTAAAGGTAAAATTATATCATTTTGAAATCTACGGACCAAATGGAAACAAAACTCAAAACTCAACATAAAATTATAACATTTTGAAATCTAAGTACCAAATAGAAACAAAATTGAAAACTCAATATTTTTAACATTTTGAAATTTAGAGACTAAATGGAAACAAAACTCAAAACTCAAAAGTAAAATCATTACATTTTGAAACTCATAAATTAATTAGAAACTAGTCACAAAACAACATAGAGACAAAAAGAACCTATTCTTCCCATTTAAATATTACAAAAAAAAAAAAAAACTCTCAAATAATTCAAACGCATATATTAAAAAAAGTTATAATAATAACAGGGGCAAGAAGAAAGAATACGGAGGACGAAGACGTGCTAATGGGAAAAAATTTCTCAACTTCTTCCTTCATTCCTCGTCCCAAGTCCTACTAGAAAAAATAACATCTCTAGCGAATACCTTAAACCCAAAAAACCACATGGTATAAAGAACATCTATGGAAAAATTACACAAATGATCCATTTTTTAGGCCCAAATGAAAAATGCTCCATTTAAAAAAAATAATAGTAATTGATCTTTTGCTGATGACATGATCATGTGAAGCTACAAATTCACCCTTCATATTTTGTTTTTTTTTTTTTTACCCTTCTCCTACTCTAGTGCCACTTGAGAGTTCCTTGCTTTTTTTTTTTTTTTTGACACAGACCGTAACTTCTCTTGCTTGACGAGTCTCTCTATTATGTTTATGTAACACAATGAGAGTGAGTGCCGAGAGCAAGACTGTGAGAGAAAGAAGGAAGGGAGAGCGATCTGCAAGAGAGAAGAAAGCGAAAGGGTGACAAAAAGCCCATTCCACGTGCGGAGAGTTCCTTTTTTGGTAATATCATTCGAACTTGTCGTGAACAAAGTGTCAAAACCTCATTTTCGAGAAGCGAACGAAGACAAATCTCATTTTTCTCCCAAATTTTTTGGTCATCCACCCGGTAAACCCAACATCCATTGCCTTTATTCCCTAAACCCTAAAAAAAACATTTGGAAATTAAACCAGGCAGGCATAGCACAATAGTAAAAGCCTTAATGCCCTAAACTGAAAAAAAACGCCTGAAATGCCATATAGCGTGTGGGCCCTTGTTTTTTCAAACACAAAATTGCTTTCCCTTTGCCTTTAATTATAAATGACCATTAAATCGCCACGTATTTTGGCGGCACTTTCTCTCCACTACTCCCTTTGTGGACTTCATTTCTCTGCTAACACCCAAAAATCAAACGTCTCCCTCTTCTTCTTCTTCTTCTTCTTCTTCTTCTTCTTCTTCTTCTTCCCATTCGTAACGAACAAGAAGAACACCATTCATTTCATCTTTCCATCTCTCTCTCTCTCTCCAATTTCCGTTTTCTTCGGATATATATCTATATCGCCTTCGTTTTCTCAATCGTTTTCGTCAGTTGAAGTTCGAGGAATGGGTGCGTCTCTCAACGACGAACTGTTGCTCGCTCCGGTTCGCAACTTGAATTCATCTCAGGATCTCCGCTGCTCTAAACATGTCCATGACAACGTTCACGGCAACATTTATCTTGATCCGGTAACGTATTTTTGGATTTCATACGTAATCTGGCAATTAATTTCGGATGTTTTTGGTTTTCTTGTGAAAATGTTCCGGTTCTCGGAATTGGAATTTGATTTTCGGAGTTTCGTTCTGTTTGCAGCTCTCTTTGAAGTTTATTGATACCGAGCAGTTTCAGAGGTGAGTTCATGTTTTTTGTTGTTGTTGTTGTGAGACGGTGGAATGGAGGTATTTTTTTTTACCTGTCGAGGATAGTATCGAGTGGCTTGTGTGTATTCTGATCTATTATTTTATTCTTTAATTGAATGTGTGTATTGTAAAGAAATATGAAAAGAACTATTCGAACATGGCTTGTTTGGTAGTTCTGAAGGTAAACTCTCTAAGCCGTAGTCTGATTGTTTGACTCATTCTTGTATTGCAGGCTTCGTGAATTGAAACAGCTTGGTGAGTTATCTTCATTGTTTATTCATTTCGTGAATGATGTTCCGTATTTGTTAATCCTGGAATTTGAGGCCGCTACATTCACGTGCGTGAACATGTATTTAGGAGGTTTGCATATGATACTGTCGGCCAATTAGGTGTGGCTAGCTGTTTCAAATCAGAAATACGAAAACATTTGCCGTTTAGTCAAATATTGCTTGGGATATCCTCATTGTAATCGAGGTTTTAAGTTAATAAACTGGTATTATATTAGTGATGAGAACTGCTGCTTCACTCGTTATCTGGTTTGGACTATATGTTGGCATGTTTATGATTATTATATTATGAAACTTCTTTACTTGTTGATTGTTACCACTGAATCACCAAGAAACTTCATGTCGCAGTCACACGAAGAGCTTGTTTTTAAGATTGTTCTAGACTGAAAATTTTCTTGACTGTTTCACCCTAAGGTCCTGGCTCAAGTCCTCTGGGCATAAATTTTAGTAATATTCAATGTGTACTATTAATTTCATGTGCTTAAGTTCAATCAAGTTTGTGCACGTTCAGGTGTGACACATATGGTCTATCCAGGAGCTGTGCATTCTAGGTTTGAACACTCGTTAGGAGTGTATTGGCTTGCTGGAGAAGCTGTTCAAAAGCTTAAAAATTACCAAGTATAAATCACCTTTTTGATATTGTGTTACTTGTGGAGTAGTTTATTTATGGAGTAGTTTCAAAGGCTATTATCTCTTATTGATGCCTTATGCCTTTAATCTTATAGGGAGCAGAGCTTGATATTGATCGAAATGATATCCAAACGGTGAAACTTGCTGGTAGTGTCTTACTTTTTCTAATTTATTTAACTTTTCGCTTGTGAACTTTGTTGTTGTTGGTTTGTTTTCACTTCTTTATTAGTTTTCACTTGTGTTTATCTTACTTTTCATTTGTGATATCTGTTGGTTTGTTTTCACTTATCTATTGTTTTTCTACTTCTAATTTATTTAACTTTTCATTTGTGGTGTCTGTTGGTTTATTTATTACTTCTTTGTTAATTTGTAGGGCTTCTGCATGATGTGGGCCATGGACCTTTCAGTCACCTGTTCGAGCGCGAGTTCCTTCCCAAGGTTTTGAGTGGCTATGAATGGTAATTGACATCTTCGTTATGTATTGTCTTTGGTTATGAATCAGTTTTTCGTTGTTATTACTATTGTTATTTCTTTTTGGGAAAAACATACCTGGAGTAGCGTTTACTTTTATCTACATAGTTTTGTGGAAGTTATATTTGTTTGCCATGCAATTGATTGTCTCATTTATTTATTATTTCATTATAGGTCTCATGAACTCATGTCAGTTAAAATGGTTGACCATATTGTTGATGAGCATCACATTGATATTGATTCTGGAATGATAAAAAGAGTTAAGGTATGCTTATATGGTTATATTTTACCAACTATTCTGTACTTCTTTCTCTGACTCAATGGATGTCATTCTTACATTGGTTACTAAGATGGTTAAAAGTCAAATTAAAAATAGAAAAAAAGAAGGAAAAATAAATATTGGCCTACCTTTACGATGCCTAAATATGTAAAAAACTCGGAAGTTTATAATTTAAAGTTTAATATCGGTACTTTTTGACTTTGTCAGGAGATGATACTATCTAGTTCTGAATTTACTCGGCCGAAGGTAGGAATTTTATTTTTATATTCTGTGAATTCCTTGCTGGGAGCAAGTTCAGAAAATTTTGGAGTAGTGAATTTTACAGTCTGTATGTACATTTTATGTATGATGTGTGATAAATAGGGTTCAAGGGAGAAGGGTTTCTTGTACGACATCGTTGCAAATGGACGAAATGGAATTGATGTGGACAAGTAATTGGTTGTTGGTTTTTCAAATTTAATTTTTGATAACTAGAGTCTGCCAGTTAAACAATACATCTACTTTAGGTTTGATTATATTGTGCGTGATTGCCGGGCTTGTGGTTTAGGATGCAACTTTCTATTTGAGAGGTATGGCTGTCTTGTCTTTGGATTTAATTTTTAACTTTTCATTATTTTGTGGTGAGGGGCTGTGGAGTTTGCTGTTAGGTGAATTGTTATGTGTATTCTGTGCTTGCCATGCAGGTTAATGGAGACTATGAGAGTTATAGATGATGAAATTTGTTATAAGGCTACGGACTGTGAGTATCATCAGCCCATATCTGTTATTTCAATTATAGTCATACTTTTAAATTTTGAGCTCATGAGTTATGACTTTTCAGATCTCACCATTCACAAATTGTTTGCTACTCGGGCTGATCTGTATCGAACAGTTTATATGCACCCAAAAGTTAAGGTAGGAATGTAAGAATATGACCTTTTTTTTTGGAGCTCAATGAATAATAATACTTCAATTTATGCTAATTCCTCTCTCTGTTGCCAATGTTTATCCTCTAAAAATCCTGCCTCTATTTTCTGTTTTTGATAAACTTGTAAGAACTAGTTTATATAGGATAAGAATTACAAGTAGAACTAAATTCTGAAAAATTATTAATATAGATATTTCTTCTTCATATGCAGGCCATTGAGCTTATGATAATTGATGCTCTGTTGAAGGCAAATGATTATTTGGAACTTTCATCTTACATACATGATCCATCCCAGTATTGGAAGGTTTTAAATACTACTCAAGAGTTCTTATGCTCGTGATAGTTTTTCTGTGTTGATTGTTTACTGTGTTTCTCTTATTCTTTAAAACACAGTTAGATGATTCTGTAGTTAAAACAATTGAGATAGCTTCAAACGAAGAACTAAAGGAATCTAGGGATCTGATCTTGCGAATCCGCAGAAGAAATCTCTACCAGGTTCTGAACTTTTCTTTTTCACCATTTCTTTAGCGCTTCAATGTTGAATAAAGGCAAAACACTGTATGTTTATGAAAATGTGTTCAAAGTGAAGCTGACACTGTTGAATTTTGCCGCTTTTCCAGTTCTGTAATGAATATGCTGTCCCAAAAGACAAACTAGAAAACTTCAAGGATGTAACTGCTAAAGATATTGTTTGTTCTCAGGTTTTTTCTCATACACTTTTTTAATGTATACGTGCTTGATTGGTTAACAAAGTAGAGTCTGAATTTTAGCTTGTTTGTGATATTATCGTTAGAAAAATGGTGGGGTGCTGCTACAAGAGGAGGATGTTGCTGTCAGCAATGTTAGGATTGACTTGACGCGTGGCAGAAATAATCCTCTTGAAAGGTTGTTGAGAAAGTATAAATCTTTGGGGAATCGTTCTGATGGGGTAATTGTGATAAATTGGTTGTTGCTGATCTATTCTCTCTTCTTTTGCATGTTTAATTTCCAGGATCCATTTCTTCAAGGTACACTACTCACTCATTAACCCTTTGAACCTTGTTACCTGTCAAATTAGATCTTTTCAGAGCTTATAGGCTTCTTATGTGAATCTTCGTTATTCAATATTTGAAAATTAATATTATAGGTCAGATAGCATGATATCTACCTTAGACCTTTAATATAGTCAATGATGAACATTGGGGAGGATTATTGTTCACCAGTAGCAAAAATTTCTTGCTTTGAATCTTTGTCATGCCATATTACATGCAACTGGACTTGTCGTTGTTCTTATGTGTTAAACTCAAATTAATCTGTAAGTAGTAAGTCTTACATGTAATACTTATATATGGATGTGCATTAAAAATGTAGCCTATTTAAGCGTGTGCCCAAATTATACTACTTAATTCAAATAATTCTTACAAAGTTTTGTGGTGTTTGACCCTTTGTAAGTTAAAAAAATTTCGAACAACATTCATATATCCAATTCACATCTCAAATCTCAACTTTCCTGTCAACCTCAACATCTTCCTGCTTACTACTGCAAAGCAACTTTGATAGCACAGCAGAGGGGAGAAACTAAAGAAAATTTGTAGAATAGGGAGGTGTTAGAAATAAGTATGTGCGGTAGCTATTTAGTTGAGGCATGCGATTTTCTTTTCAAGAAATTTCATTTAGTTGAAATTGCATCTTCCGTACAGAAAAAACATGTTTTCTCATAAAAAAACCCTATTTGCCCGGATCTATTGTTATGTCATCTATCTATTTGCCCGGATCTATTGTTATGTCATCTATCTATTTGCAGTACTATAACAGGCTTAGTTCTGTTTTCAGGATTATGAAAGCAACGATAAATTCAAGATTTCTGATGATCGCATAAGCCATTTACTGCCAACATCATATCAAGATATGATCGTGAGGGTGTATTCCAAGAAACCTGAGCTGGTCTGTATACTTTGATGCAAGATTACGGCACTCATGTTTTTGCTTCTGTTTCCAAACTTCAATACTTTTCCATGCAATTTTACAGGTAGAAGCCATCTCAGAAGCATTTGAAAACTTTCAGTTGAAGACGTATGGGATTAAAACACAAGTACATGCAACACCAGATAAGAAGAAACGGCGCATTTGATGTTACTGCTAGGCGCATTTAGTGTTACTGTTGTTGATATTACTTATATTCTTTCACAAAAAGAGATAATACTTCAATAGAACATCACACAGACTTACGATTATAGATTCATGATTTTGACCTCATCCTGGAAGCTAGATTCATGAGGAATTTTGTACATGCCACGTCTTACTGATTTCGAGCTGGTTGGAGGATCCTGCCACGAAAAAGTTTTTGGTCAGCAAGTTTTGTTGTCAAATGCTGAAGATTTTGAGCCTGCATAATACCCAATGTTGTCCGCCATCTCTTCGTTTGTGATGAATGGTTTAACTTTGACAAGGTTTTATTTGCATATTTGTCCTTCTGAATTCAGTATTGTACATCTTACCATACTTTGACCTGTTTCTAAATATGGTCCTATAACGTCATGTCAATACAGATCAATATTAGCCTTCTACACAACGGTTTGGACTTGTGAGCTTTGAAATTTGAACAGTTTTAGTACTTGAATTTGTTTTATATTCTAGATTCTCAGAATTTGTTTTAATATTTAATGGGAAAGTGTGATAGAAGTAATATAGTAGAAAGTGCATCTTAGAGAATCGTGTTTGATGAAATGTAATGTGGTATATTTCTATTTTTCTGTGTAGCGTTGAATTTGATCAGATAGTAAGATACGTTTGTTAGAGTGTCATTTTCTATAGTTTCCCCATAGATTTTATGTTGCTAAAAATTCAGGCGGGGTTTATATGGCTAAAAAGCGTTGTTGATATATTCTGATTGTGCTCTGCCATTTTGTACTGTTGTGATGTAATATAATGTAAAAGCTAAAGACTAAGGCATTTGGAGTTTGAAGAACTTTGCAGGTTTGTGGAAAGGGGTGAATCTGAATGTGGATGCATGGGAAATTCACGAGGCACCTAAAATCTCAACCATCCATCAAAGTCCAACCCACAGAAAACAGGTACATCACTCTTAAGCCCCGTGACTTTCCCATCCCCTTTAATTTTCATCTCTTTCAGTGCCCTCTTGAAGTCAAAAAAGCTTAGGCTTCACGGGTCTTCTTCCTTCCTTAGCTTCATTTAAACATGACTTAGGGACTTAGGGCGGGTGGGTGGAATGATTTTGTAGGCACTTGAAAAAATCATTCCAAACTGTTAAATGGTGCAGTGATTAGTAATTTCTTTCATTAGTGTTCAAACCCCTCAGCTGTTAAATGGTGACTGTATTTAGATGGTTTGAGACTAAAAGATCATGATGTGAATATGTCCTAATCGATTAGGTGAACGATAACTAAAAACTGTCTGCTTACTTTGTAAGGTATTAAAACTATTTTAGAGAGAGAGACAATGCCCTACATTTAGAGCAAGTTGAATTACAAATTTGGTTAACAAGAACTTTGATGGCGTTTCATTTTTTCCTTTTTACTTAATTTTTTTTTAAGTATTTGACCTTTTTACTTAATTTTTTTTTTTTTAAGTATTTGAAAAGTCATTCCAAACAAGTTCTTATTTCTTTACTTTAAAATTTTCAATTATGATTTTAATAACTTTTTGTCACTTGAAGTACACAATATTATGTTAATTGGATTGGTAACTGGTGTGATGAAGTACAAGGGAGGAGGTCTGTGGGATGAAATGAAGTTAATAAATAAATATATATGTATTTTCGGTCTGCCTCCCTTTTCTCTCAAGTTTTATGCCACATTGTATCAAATAATTAATTATTAGTCCAATAGTATAAATTAATGATATTAACTGCAGAGATTTACTAAATCAAGATAGAAGATTAGTAGATGCTATAGAAATAAAAAGAATTTCAAGGTTCAAAGATTAAATATTAGAAGTTAAATTACTAGAATGGTCTTGAACTTTCAACAATTTGATTCTTGAACTTTAAAAAAATGTTTAATAGGTCTCTAACAAATTCAAAATATCTATTAGGTATAAATTTTGAATTTTATGACTAATAAAACTCTAAACTTTTAAATTTATGCCTGATAGATCGACAAATGTCAAAATCTAGACTAAATTTCTTATCAAATAAATACAAACTTTGAAAGATCTGTATTTTTGGAATAAATGATAGAAAGATACTTGTAACTTTTGTACGATAGAGAGTTAGTGGAAAGTTTTAGAGAGTATATTGAAATGTGCAGATTCTAAGTGTCAGTATATATATATTAATTGAAGAGCATCATATTGCTCCCCACTGGAATAGCATCTTATTCATTGTTTTAAATTTAAATTTCTTGTTATTTTTTGAATGAAAATTCATAGGTCACTCAAACAATTGCCTCCCTTCACATGAATAACATTCTTTCGTTCCTTTTCTCAAAAGGGTTCTAAACAAAATACTGATTTCGTTTGAAAATATGTTATAAAATTTCTCATTCTCATTATTTTTTGGAGGCTTAGTGCCAGTGGGGCTCTGTCTCACCACAAACATTGGAGCACATTTAATTAGAGAAGCTATAGATTCTTAAATCACAAATAGGAAATTGATAGTATAATATGGATTGATGGTTTGGCCACCTAATTAAAGTTTTATAAATGGAAATTAAAGGGACATCAGAAATCAATTCTTACATTTTTCTTTTACAATGTGGGGATGAACTCTTGACCTCCAGTATAAGCTTTTATGATAAATAAACTTTGTTCATTTTAGCGAAGGTTAATTCTTACCTAAATCAATAATGTAATTATATTGGTTAGATTTTAGTATTAGAATAAATCTTAAAATATCATTTCATCTCAAGTCAAATGATTTAGTCTATGTATTTTTAATAAATATCAAAATTAATTCTTATTGATGATTTAAAGTTAATTTCTATTGGATTACATTTTCCTTATTTGAGGTAAATACTCTTTTTCTTGAGATTCTAATAATAATAATAATAGTTTCCACTAAAAACAAGTTTAAAATTTTATAAGTAATTGACATGTATTCCTTCATTTGAAGTAAATACTCTTTTTATTGACATTGGAGGTTAAAATGTTTGTACTTACATTTGTTATATATGTATTAAAAAATAAAGAGGGATAATAGAGATTACATTTTCCTTATGGAAAAGTTAATGATAAAGTAAGATAGGAATTAATTTTGATATATGAATTAAATTTGCATACTTGCATGACAGATCAAAATCGTCTTTTAACCTAGAATAGAAAGGGTTGACTATTATCTTTGCATCACTTTTAAAAATGACTCTTTTACTCTGAAGAGGTTATTTGGGATAACAATTAGCTTAATAATTTAGAAAGTGTAGGAATAGAATTGAAGTTATAACTTATACTCTCTTAAAAAAATATTATAATATAAACTTAAATTTTCTCTTAAGGTATTTCTAATTTATAGAAAGAGACGAAATCATAGTGTTATAATTTAGGAGATTCGAAATCATAGTGTTATAATTTAAGCGAAATTATTATAGGCTGTAGCAATGGTAAAAAATATTCTTATACTTTTAAAAATTACAATATTATCCATTAAGTTTTATAACCGTTTTAAAGCTATACTGGAAATATAAACCTTTCGACTTTTAAATAAAAATTTGGACTTAAAATTGTGCGAGAATGACATTCAAATTTTCGTTCTAAGTCACTTATCACACAATTTCACATCAATTTCTACTTTGAAAATACTTCAATTTTGAAATATTTATAAAAGCTTAGTATAAATATTTTGTAAGCAAATAACAAAGCTTATAAGCATTTTGTAATTTAACATATAATTTATAACTAACCTAACTCAAACTCACATGAGATCAAAATGAATATAAATAATAAAAAAAAAAAGTTAAGATTTCTACAGCTCATTCTCGTACCCAAACCCAAAATTAAAACAAGTCAAACACATCCTTAATTATTTTATTTTTTTCTCCTTACCTCGTAATTCCACACAACCAAATTAAAAAATAATACATCATCATTTCCATAACTTCCATTTTAACTGTTTTCGCAGGTGCAGGCGCCCTTCTAGAAAACAGAGCTTAAAAAGAAAAAAAAAAAAGAAACGAAAAGAAAAAACCATTGATGAAGAAGACAAGGAAAAATAAAAGAAAAGCTACAATACTTGACTGTAACTTTCCCCAAAAGAATCCAATAGCCATAGAAACAAGACAGGAAAGTGAAGAAGAAGAAGGAGGAAGAGAAAGAGTTGGGTGTATATAAAAGAGAGAGCCCTTCTGAGGGCAGAGAAAACCGATGTGGGACTGAAAAACACACGTCTTCTTCCAAGCAAAATCCATGTGCCCACATGGATGATGGAGATAGGAAAACAGAGTAGAAACCAATCACACTCCTCTCTCTCTACTTGTACTTTTCTTGTGCACACTACTATTAATTTTTCTCTTTCTTTTTTCTTCTCTTTCTCTCTCTCTCTGATTGAACCCAGAAATCCACAGACACACAAACAAAACCCATCATTCCAGTAACCCAAAACAGGAACCATAGCCTCTCTGTCTTTGAATTCCTGTCATTGATTTTGTCGAAATTGGTGGGAAAATATGAAAGAAAAGAGTGAAAGTGGAGGTGGGTATGTGAGAGCAGATCAAATAGATCTGAAGAGCTTAGACGAGCAGTTACAGAGACATTTGACCAAAGCATGGACCATGGAGAAGAACAAGAAGAGGGAAGATGAGGAAGGCGTCAGCGTCGGCGGTGGTGGAGGAGGAGGCGTCGGCGGAGGAAGGCCGGCTATCACTAGGCAGGAGTGGGAGATTGACCCTTCTAAACTCATCATCAAAGCTGTCATAGCTCGTGGCACTTTTGGAACTGTTCATCGTGGAATTTATGATGGTCAAGATGTTGCTGGTACGAGCTTTTTCCTTTGATTTTTTCGTTGAAGAAATGGAATGCCCCCATTTCTCTAAATGCCTAGTTGTTACGTCGGAGAAAATCTGTTTATTATTAGTGCATGGTTAAATAATACTCAATCGGTTCTGTTTTCTTTGGAATTTTTGTTATTGCATTGATCATAGGAGGTGTTTAATTCTGTGGAACACCCAAATTTTGAATCCGGGTGTTCCTTGTTAAGGGTGGAACATCAGATAAGCTCATCAGTGTTTTGTTTTTTCAATTTCTGTGGAAATTGTTCATAAATGAAATGGGGTTTTTGAAATTTTACTTTGTACTTTTATAGCTGATAAATTGATGACTTCTGAGGATGGATTTGCCTTAAACCTGTTTGAGATTATGACTAAATGAGAATAAACTCTTTTCTGCTACATCAATATTTTTGCCCAAATAGAGAAAGAGAGAGAGAGAGAGTATTAGTAGATGGAAAATGATATTGTTTGGAATTGAATAGAAGTAGCAGAGTTCTGTTTAGCTTTCTTTCTTTCTTTCTTTGATTCTTTCATTTTTCTTTTTCCTTTTTTAGAGCCATGGCCCCTTTGTAGATATTATCCTCAACAAAACCGTGATTCACGAGATTGGCTTGAGTAGACAGTTACTTGCATTAACTATTGCACTGTTCTTTTTTTGGAACTTTTGTGTGTCTCCATTAATTGTTGATATGCACCCATTTTTACGACACAGTTGCACATCAACTTGAAAATGGAAGCAACCAAAAGGAATCAACTTAACTAAAAATGGGGATATTTCTTTTTGTTACTTATAAGTTGCCAAAATAAATAGTTTAAACTTTGTTTTTATTGGGACATTTTGCCTTATTCTTGATGAACTTATGGGACATTTGTTTTAATAATGCATTAAAACTCTATTTGATAACCTTTCTCTAAGAGATTAAATGTTAATTAATTTTCCCCAGTTAAACTTCTTGACTGGGGGGAAGAGGGGCATAGGTCGGAGGCAGAAATCGCGTCGCTTAGAGCGGCTTTTACACAAGAAGTTGCTGTTTGGCACAAGCTTGACCATCCTAATGTTACAAAGGTAAAATTGTGGTGTGCTTCCTGACTCGACTTTCAACATGACCTACTCCAGAGTTTTATTTATAGTTTTATATGCTTGAAGTTTACATTACCTCTTCTTTGGTTAGTAATGAATATACTAATCTAGCTTAAGAAAGCTCATAACTATAAATTCTTCCTTTCTGAACTTAATGGTAATGTCTGGGAGAGCATACTTCTATAACATAAGTTCTTAAGCAAGGTGCCGAAGATGTGCAATGAGATAAGCTATCGGCTTAATTGCTGATATGAAGCAATTATTCTATTGGTGTTTGACATCCAAATGGATCATATTGAGGGTCCTGTTTTTATGTAGGTTTAAAAGATGCTTATGGTTTTCCATTAACTTGTGCAGTTTATAGGAGCAACAATAGGCTCCTCAGATCTACACATACAAACAGAAAATGGCCAAATTGGCATGCCCAGCAATATTTGTTGTGTTGTTGTTGAATATTGTCCTGGAGGTGCTCTGAAATCCTACCTCATAAAGAACAGGAGGAAAAAGCTGGCTTTCAAAGTAGTCGTCCAGCTAGCATTAGACCTTGCAAGAGGGTTAATTCAAATACTGAATCTCTAGTATTTTTTTTTTCTGTTTCCCCACAGAATTCTGAATTCTAGAACTTCTTGGAAATTTGCTAAATTTTTGTACAATAGACTTGTGCTTTTAAACTCAAGGGGAGCTACCATTTGTAGGTTGAGCTATCTTCATTCACAGAAGATTGTTCATAGAGATGTCAAAACAGAAAATATGCTTCTGGACAAAACGAGAACGGTAAAAATTGCAGACTTTGGCGTTGCTCGTGTTGAGGCCTCAAATCCTAATGATATGACTGGCGAGACTGGAACACTTGGGTATATGGCTCCAGAGGTATACGCTTGAATAGTCTTGAATTAAATCATGCAATGAACTCAAATTTCTCTTCTTCCCTTGCACGTATTAGCTATATTGAGTTTTGTGGTTCCCCTCAGCCTTCCCTATTCAATATCTTAAATCTTGAGGGATTTATAACCAAGGCTTGTGATGGGGTATCATATCTCATTCATACTCTAAAATGTACGCTATTGGTGAAAATTACAACTAACTTTAACTAGCAGCAACCAAGGGTGCGATGACAGCTTACTCTTACTGGTGCTGAAGTTTGATTATGATGCAAAAATCAGTCTTTTCAGTTGGAAAACACTCACCATTGTAAGATTTGAAATGGTTAAGTTACCTTGTGGTGTGCGTGGAATTCACTGACCAACGGCCATAGCTCTGAAAGACTGGAACTCATTACAACTCATACAAGCTCCTATTATTTCAATATTTTCCTGTTTCTTGAGAGTTAGATGAAAAACCTACTGGAAGATAAGGAATTAAATATGAGCATTGATTGATTTTCAATTTTGGCATGGTTGGTAAAACTTTAGTCTTCCTTCATTATGGCTGCTGTTCAGTTTTTTTACATAATTGGCTAATATTAAGACATCAACCTTTTGCTTCTGTGAGACTTCATATCTGACTTTGGGATGACTTCAAACTTGATAGGTTCTCAATGGCAATCCATATAACAGGAAATGTGATGTCTACAGCTTTGGCATCTGTCTATGGGAAATATACTGCTGCGATATGCCATATCCCGACCTTAGCTTCTCAGAAGTGACATCAGCTGTTGTCCGACAGGTAGGTCGAAAGGATATATCACATATCTTTAGTCATCTAAAATTGTGAATGAACTTTGTCCAGTTCATGTCATACCAATAATATCTAATTTTTGAATAGACAATGCACCTACCTTTAATACAAGCTGAAGATGAAAGCTTAATTTCTATAACTGCAGAATCTGAGGCCAGAGATTCCTCGGTGTTGCCCGAGCTCGCTTGCAAATGTAATGAAGCGATGCTGGGATGCTAACCCGGACAAGCGTCCAGAGATGGATGAGGTTGTAACCATGTTGGAAGCAATTGACACATCGAAGGGTGGAGGTATGATCCCCCTCGATCAGTCGCAAGGCTGTTTTTGCTTCCGCAGGTACCGGGGGCCTTGAACGTGTTTGCTTCTTCATCGAGCAAAATGATGGCAGCAGCGACAATGCAATATCAAAGATATTCAAATTGTAATTTGTCCAATTGAAAAGGAATTGGAACTTTGAGAGTCAAGGGAATAAGTAGAGTGAAGGTTATATAGGCTTAAGAGGAGCTAAGCAATATCTGTATTTGTAGTGTGGATTTTGTAAAGCTTTTCTTTCTTTGTAGCAATCCCTTCCCTCTCCTTGTGAAGAAAAAAAAAAAAAAAAAAAATAAATTTTCCTTGAAAGATAAGCTTTAATGTTCTTCTGTTAACTTGGATTGAACATTTACAAAGCTTCATTAATAATATTTGAGCAATGCTGTGGCTTTCCTTTAAAGGGGAAGTCTTGGGATCAATACATACTCTGTTTTGTTTAACATTTGCATAGTTTTTTAATGCCTACAAAAGGAAAACACACATTTTATTCATAGTCTCATATCAAATATGATTATTTTTTCTCTTTCAAATTTGAATTGACCAAACCATCTAAATGGCTATCAAAAATGAATTAAATATTCAATTGGTTGTTTGATATATCTCAATCAAATTGATTGAATGGACAAAATCGACCAAAATAATCAACACTACACAAATTTGCTAATTTTTAAAATTATGTTTCATAAAACCAAACTTGCTTACGTAACGTGTTTGGGTTAAATCAACGATATCGACTAGCTGTAGACCTTGTTTTAAAAAAGATATCTAATTACAGTATTATATGGTTAACAATAATCTAATCGTAATCATCGAGTTGCAACCTTTTTGCAGAAAACGAACAAGGAATCTTTAGTTCTTGAATTTTCAATTTTGTTCTAATAAATTTATAATTGCCTACTTGGTTCATAAAATTTCAATTTAGTAATAGGTCCTTGAACTTTAAATTTTACTTTCGATAGATCCTAAACCTATTTGAGAATTCACAAACATATTACATACAAAACTAATAGTATATGCCCCGTTTGGTAACCATTTCGTTTTTAGTTTTTGTCTTTGAAAATTAAACTTGTAAACACTACTTCTACCTCTAAATTTTTTTCTTCTTTGTCTAATTTTTACCAATGGTTTAAAAAACCAAGCAAAAAATTGAAAACTATAAAAAAAGTACCTTTTAAAAACTTGATTTTGTTTTTGAAATTTGGCTCAGAATTCAAACATTGACTTAAAAAAGATACAAATTATTGTAAAAAATCAAAAAAATATGCTTAATTTTCAAAAATCAAAAGTAAAAAAACGAAATAAGTACCATGGGCCCTTAGTGTTTTATTTGATACAAAGTTCAATATTAAGAAGTCTAATAGATTCATTAACCTTTTAAAAAATGTCAAATATGTCACAAACTTATTAGACACAAAACTAAAAGCTAAGCAACTCATTATCTACTTTTAAAGTTTAAGGACCTATTAAACATAAATTTAAATTTTAGAAACCTAATAGATAATGTTGAAAATTTAAAATTTTATTAGACACAGATTTAAAAGATCAACGACTAAATGATATTTAATTGAGAATTGAGTTATTTAAATAGAAAGATAAAATTATAGAATTTGAAGGCACATAATGTAGAAAAAACAGTCATGAAAAGATAAAACCTCTAAGCACAAGGAGAAGCAAGACTGATTCATAAAAGGAATCACCTCATTTTGGGATAAAAAGTAATTTAAAAAACCAAGATTGTGGCCCTTAAGTCAATGAAAGTCACTCAAATGGGTTAAACATCAAAGAATCCAAAAAAGAAAAAAGAAAGAAATGAAGTAAGACTAAGAACCACATAAGGCTGAATTCCTCGTCAATGAATTGATTCACAACGCAATTCAATATTGCTATTACTAGATTTTGAAAACCTCCTCAACCAGCAATCTTATAGCTTGGATTTACAAAGTTATCCAGGCCAGAGACTACTTGCATTGACTCTATAATGTCGCCAACCTTGAGATCAGCCAACAAGTCCTCATTTTCAGTGATGTAACCGAACACCGCATATCGACCATCTAATATATTAGCATTACTAGGAGTAAGTTCACTTTCCTTCAGCAGCCAAAACACCTGACTAGATGCTGAATTGTTATCAAATTCCTGCATGGAAAGTAATGAAAATGAAATTGGCAGCCCATATTTAGGAGAAAGGGTGAGAGAGAGAGCATTATTAATTACCTCTCTAGCCATGGCCATTGTTCCAAATGCATTGAAGGGAAGTTTTGTTTGAGCCTTGTATAGACCAAGCTCCTGTTTGGAACACATGATAAAACAGATATGTAAACTGGAGTACAGAATCAAACTCACTACGACGAAGTTATCATTTGGGCCTTGTGCAGATCAAGTATGGCTTTAAGTGCAAATTGTATGAAAGAAATTTGGCAATAGCCGATACCTAATAAATACAGGCCTAATTGTTTACATATGCATGAATATTAGTCGGTGTGCAAGTTTGTTGAAAGAAAAAGAGGTCTCACTTCCAAAGTTTCTCCATAGAGAGGCGCTTTCTCCCCTTCAACCATGATTTCTAATGGTATGGTCCGGGTTTTCTCGGTACTAGGATCGATGAAACCCTCTGCAGGACCTTCTGGATCACCAGTCTGAACGACAAAACCATCCGCTGCAAGAATGAGAAAATAATCTTAACCTTGTAGAGAGAGTCATTATGATATCAAGATATTAAGATGGCAGCTGCAACAATCAAAGCTCTGCCGAATTGAACATGTTCAGCAGAATATGGAATCTCTCTTTGTACAAACTCATGAGTATCGCAACAAGGAAATCCCATCAGAGTAAAATCATATTCATTAAGCAAAATTAGCCTTCCATACATACCTCTTTGGATTTCCATGCCGTCGTAGAAGTGTCTTTCGACCAAGTCAACAAAATTCCCAGCAGTTACTGGAGCGTTATAGCCATCTAAAACTATGTGGAAAACACACTCATCTAGGTTCGGATTGTCCTTCACTTTGACCTTCATATCCACAGCTGCTCTCCCTTTCAATAGGGGCATATTTTTGTATTCCTCTGGCACTTCGTATGGGAAGCCATCAACCATGTCCTCTTCAACACTGCAGAAACCGAATGCCCCAGGAAGATCTCAGCTGCAGTCAATGACAAGGGTATGTATGAGATTATAATTTAACGACGATTATCTTTTATTAGTCCTTCTAACCTAATTCCCACATATAAAACTGGTGTGTTGCTCTCAATTGTTAGACTTCAGAACAAGGATAGGTTAAACAGAAGGGATCAAGAGGCTTTCTTAAAGATACTCCAAGTTGAGATTGGAGAACCCGCCAACTTGAACATAGCTCAATTAATATAGTATATATAACCAAAACTAAGAGCTCAAAAGTTTGAATCCTCCCAACTCCACATGTTATTAAACTCAAAGAGAAAAGAGTTGACATGGAGAACCAGAAACGGAGATTTTTGGGATTCAAGAAATAGTTCTCAAAAGTTTTACTAACATAACATCTCTCCCTTGTTTCTTTAATCTAACTAGTTGGATGGTCTTATTTGTAATCTCGTTAGCCTCGGATTTAGATTGGACCCCAAATTGGCATTCCTTTTTTTTTTTTTTTTTTTTCGTTAGGTCAAATGCAATAATTTCTTATGCAGCATGGACCTAGAAAATCAAGTTGAAGAGAAAAAGTCTTATCATATAAAGAAAACACTAGCCACTTTGAAGGTTAAACTCAGTATTTTTCCTTTCATTTAAGTCAAATCTATAAGTTTACACTTCTTTAGTTTCAGCTATCAATTTCGTGCAAGATTTGTTCGTGACACCAATACAATACACCAATACACAGTATCCTAGTTCATCTAATCCGGTATTGTTTTCTTTGATCGAAAACTTTGGTCAACGTCTCTCATCTCATATGTGCTCTAGAAAAATAATAAGATGCAATCATCAACATTGAGAATATGATGTACTAATAGCAATAATACTCACCTGCCAACATAATTAAGAAGCTCCTTTTGTTTTGGTGCAACTGCATCTCTATTTCTGTCTTCCACAATCTTTTGGAGCTCATCTAGTCCAACTTCCAATTTACCGAGAACTTCGACTCCATGTTCCTTCTTTGATTCTGCCAACCCAGATATAATCAAATTCTTCCCCTGCTTGAGCGTCCGTGATGCCTGCCTCACATTCTATAGAGCAAGAAAGAACATAATGGTCAACAAAAACATTTGTGTTTCTAAGACTGAACACCAGAAACAAAATGATGGTCAAATGAATCAAAGAAAAACTACTTTTTACCTCAAAGTTCCTCCATAAACAAAACAAACTACTACAAAGAGTTGGGAGGAGAAAATCAAAATCATATAACTTACCCTCTCCACAGAATCAAGTGCCTTGACTCCAGCAATTTTAAGACTTTCAGAAATGTCTTCTAGTGGTTTTTGAACTTCCCTAACGGCTTTATTATCAATAGGCAAAGCATATCTCAACAATGCTCCAGGATCCTTTATTGGTGGACCGGATATCAACACAGACAGCTCTGGAATCACTGGACCAGCAACTGCATATGCATCTGCAGAGGAGGCTAAAGCAGGAACCCCTGTGATTAAACTAAACGCCAAAGCTGAGGAAATTGCAAACTCCTTCAAGCAAAATGGCCTGCCTTTCTGATAAACAAAATATAAACTCATTCAATCCAATTTTCCATTTATTTCTTAATTCACAAGTCAAATTCCCAATTTAGTCATCAGACTTCATTGATTGTATCTATTTAGTTTCTAAACTTCAAAATGGTTAAATTATGCAATCCTATGCAGAATGTAGTTCTCATCATCAAGGCCGTTCGCTAAACTATGATGTGACCTGCTTTTTGGGAAGATGCAGGCAAATTTGGCACCGTCTAATGGCTAAGTCCATAGAGAAGTAGACCAGTTAGATAAAATAAAGGTGGTATAAATATTAGTGTACCTCCATGCCTCGACCAGTACTACTTTATTTCAGCCAACTATTTAGGAACTTAGGAGCAAGGGCTTTATAGAAGCAAAAACTAAGAATGTATTTAAAAATTTCAGAAGTCTGGAGATTAAAATGACACCATCATCAAAGTTGAGCACCTAAATTCATAATTCAACCAAATTCATATGACTTGAAGCTGAATTCTTCCTAGAGAACGTCTTCAATTTTGCAACAGAATATCTTAAAAGTACAAATATCAGGCAAAAACATCAATATGAATGTAAACTTTCTAAGTCATGTTCACATAGGGTTCCAAGGGCTTCAACGTTGGTACGAACAAAATTTGATTCCATAAAAAATTGAACATTTGCAATTGAAGATCCAAATCTTACCTTCATATTCTGAAGCCCACATTTGATTCGATTGTACGAGGAGCATTTGGGGCCAAATGGGTTGGACCAAGCGCCATTCCAGAGCTTCGAGGAGCGATAATGGGAGGTGGGTATTGAAGATTTGGAGGTAGTAAGAGAGGAACAGAACTTGCAGGAGACAATGGCCGCCATTAGAGTTAGCTTGAACAGTGAGAATTCCAACACCCAAATAACATTGAGAGGAGTATGAAATGGAAGGGATGGAGAAAGGATACGGGAAGAAGAAGATGGAGATAAGGTTTTTGATTGTGTTTGGTTTATTGTTCACAAATTGTGTAGTAGGTTTGGTGTGAGTGGGGTCTTCTCTTCTTCACTCTCTCCATATGGATAAGATTTTGGCAGAAGTACTAAATTTCACGAACCACCCTTCTTAAATATTTAAAAAGTTTCAAAGTTTTATTTTGATTTTGTTTTGTCCAACTTTTTTTAAATCTTTAGAATTTTACCCTCTTACTTGTATCTCTCACTTATATTATTATAAAATTCCTCTTAATTTCCTTTAACTACTATGAATGATTGAGATTTATCAATTGTGATATGATTACTATGATCAGCCGAACTAAAAATTTGGACAGATAACAATTAAATTGTTTGGAGTAGCATTTGAAGTAACAAAAAGTTCCAAATAGGTTTGAAGTGGGAAAAGCTCAATGGCAAATGTAATCCTTTGTGGAAGAAGGATGAGAGCTCAATTACTTCAGCAAAAAGTTGCAAAAGCCTTGATGATTTGAAAACCTAAGCCCAATGGGCCAGCCCATTTCCAGGTGAAGCTTGAGATGGGCCCAATTATCACCCCTAAGCCGACCTCCCTTTATTAAGCATGCTGTTTATGATCTCGTAAATTCTGTTCCAAAATGGAGGATACTTGAGAATTGAATTAAACTCAATCGATCGATCAACACCACACTGATTTACTATTTTCTTGTTTTGCAGCTGTTCGTCTTCAGAAAAAATAAAAAAAATAAAAAATCATCATTGAGATTGTATGAATTGGGATGGTGAATAATCGAGAACAAAGAATCAAAATTGACCATTGACCACAAAAATGATGAAAAAAAAGAGACTAAAAGCCCGTTTCAATTGACTTAAAAAAAAAAGTGTTTATTAAAAAAATTATTATTTTTTTTTAAACTCTTTTAATAAAAATTGTTAAGATTACAACTCAAAATTCATTTTTAATGGTTGCCAAACACCCCAGTTTTTTCTAAAATAACTTATTTTTTAAATTAAACACTTGAAAATCTATCCCAAATACACTCCAACAGAGTGAAAAATTGATTTTGCCGCCAAAATAACTGAAAAATTTTGGAGATATTAAAAATATTAGAAAATAGAAACCCAAATTGCTTAATGTCCTAAAAGGCTCAGTGCCATTCTTTTATCAAGCTAAGTGTCAATCTTCATTACTCAATGTGTCTAATGCCAAAGCACCCTTAGGGGCTGTTTGGGAGGCTGGAACATAATCAAGATTAGTAGGAATTAGAAGAGTGTTGGAACGCATAGGGTACTGATGGGCGAAACGAAAATGGAATTGTAAAACGTGAAAACAGTAGAAAAGAAAGTTTGGTTATGAAACGAGTTTAATATTAAAAATTGAGCTCAAAACACTTAATCCAAATATGAACTTTTGTTTACATTACAATCCAAACCCATTACAATAATGTCCATGTAATTTCACCTTCTATTTGCGAATTTGCCTATAAACAATGGCATTTGGTGGAGTTGAAAGTGGAGTGCACAATTTTGGTGAGAGATTTCCATAATTTTCTTTCTATAATTTCATATATTTTCTATTTCCATTATTCATTATTTTTATAGTTTTATAATTTTAGTTATTTTATTTGATTTATTATTTTAATATTATAATTTTTGGTATTCATATTCCCATTATATCTTGTTTTGCCCCTCAATTTCACAACCGGAGGAATTAAAATTCAATTCAAATACAAAAAATTCTCCATCTTAACAATTAAATTATTAAAATATCTCTTACTTGATATATGATTTGACGAAAAGTAGTTATCACAGTTTTAAAATGTTATAACATCTATGTTATTATCAATAATTAGCTCAAGATTTTGATATTTCTATATCGATATGAATATTAGAAAAAAAAATGTAAATAAATATGTATATTGACATGACACAGACACAAAATCTTAATAATGTGACTTTTGTTGCCAAGAATATATTGACCGTGGCGATTTAATTAAAACAAGATCTATATAGAGGCACCTATTTACTGTCACATAAGTATATATTATGATACTTTAATATCCTCAATTAAATACATCTCATGATAATTTGAATTATCTTTAATCATATACGGGAGATTAGATAAATTTTGTTAATCTTGTTGTAAAGTAATTAGAGTTTAATTATGTTCATTTTTTAGAAAATTGGAATGTTGCATTTTAAGATTATAAGATCTACAATGACACATCACCCAAAAGTTATTTTAGAATTAAATTTGTAATTGAGCAGATTATATATTATACTCAATGTTTAAAATGTGGTATCAAACAAAATTGTAAATGAAAATATCTATTTTTCATTTCTGAAAATTTATAAAAATTAATTTCAAGGAAACTATTTAAATCAGTAGATAATACTTTATATTGTTTAAACAAGCTAAATATTTAATATTCATAGTATGTTCATGTTAGTGAAATCAAAGAACAAATTTGCATACCCTTGTACACATTTTGTTTTCTAGTTGATGGGTTCATTCCATTATAAAGTTCCAATTTATCTAAAAAAACATATTTGCAATTAAAAAGACAAAAAGAATATGTCATTGGGAAATAAATAACATGAAATTAATTAGTACTAAAAATTAATAAATTAAAAAATCTCCAAATGTATGAACAAAACATAATAATAATAATAATTTGGTGAAACAAATTGAACAAGAAGACTAGACCTTTAAAGATTAACAACTCAACAACTCAATTCTAAACGCTAAGATTCACATTTAAAATATATACTTAGACATTAGCTGGTACTTTTAAATTAGAGAGTTGAATCTTTTTAGGACTTTAATTAAAAAAATATTATATAAATTTAAATTATATTAAATTAACGAGTAGTCGTAAGGGCGTTATTAGAATTAAATTTAAGACATTTTCTAGTACAAATCCTACAAACAAATATGTTTATCGAAGTATTCCCAAATATTCATAAAAACAAAATGTTCTTATAAAACAAACATGACTACTTAAAGATGTAGACATCTGTATTTTCAAGTATATCTATATAATTTTAAATATTTAAAGTCAGTTATCTACATTCACAACAAACAACCTGCCCCAAGTGGCAGTTTGATTTAAAAGTAAAAATTAAAGAATGTTTGGGAATATTGTCATAATTTTGGAGAATCAATATTGAAAAAGCTTTTTCAACAAAATCAATTTAAATATATTATTCTTATATTGCCTATAAATAAAGCTTCAATTTTAAATGGATTAGCTATATTGGTTTGCAAGGGTGTTTATAGGTTGGGTTCAAGGACTTTTTATGCAGAACTCAATTATTAGGGTTGTAAGTTTCTTCAATCAAAATAACTCTTGTTACAAAGTAAACACAACCCAACCCAACAATGATAAATTTGGGTTGAGTTGGTTTAGGTTACATGAGTCTTTTTGTTCTAAAAAGAAGTAAAATGTTGATACATAAATTTTGATTTAATTATGTTAATATATTGAATTAAGATTGATAACTTAATTTCAATTTTATAATGCAAATTTTGCTTCCAAAGTGTTAAAAAGCTATTCATACGCGCTGTTTGGGTAATAAATTTTCAACCAAAAAAAAAAAAATCAAATAAAACTAAAATAAATGTATGTATATAAAATTGAATCATAAGTAAAATATATATATATATATATATATTTTAAAGGTAATAATAAGTTTGAACTGATTTGAATTATTTTAGGTGAACCTATAAACCAACCAAATCTACAAAGTTTTCATTTATTTGAACCTAACACAACTTAAACCACATACATTAGGTTGGTTTTGCTCGGTTTGAATACCCCTACAAACTTGGTATTTTATTTGCGAGTCTTTCTCTTTTGATGTAGTGATGGATTATTATTCTTGTATAAAGTTTAATTTTATGTGGAAAAACAAATTAATAATAAGAAGTATTTAAAATTAGGAATGAATATGCCGTTGGGAAATAAATAACAAATAAACATAAAAAGGAAGTGAGGAAGTAGACAACTCAACGCCTGAGAATAGACTGGACTAAAAATTATAAATTGAAAAATCTCCAAATGTATGAAACAGAACAAAATTAATTTGGTAAAATAAAATATGATTTGAGTAATGACACCCTAAAGGCTAAGAACTCAACAATTTTTTTTTTTTTTTTTTGAAAAAAACAAAAATCTAATTCTAAACTAAAGGAATAAAGGACAATATAATTCAAGAAGGAACAACATAACAAGGATTTGATGCCAATAAGATCAAACAAGTGCGAAAGCCTGATATAAGAACCTCAACAACCCAAGGATTATTGCCTAAAAATATCAACCGACTAAGAGCTGATTTGAGAAGATCAACAACCCAAAAATCTTATGGAGATTGAGAAAGAAAAATAAAGTCAATACAACAAAATATACAATTTTTATTTTATGAAATTTGTGAGCTAGAGCTTGCGATTCTACTTTTCTTGCGATTGTTGTTTATTATATGTTAAGGATTGATGTAACCACACTAAATTTTAGGTTAAATTACGAAAAGGTCTTTGTCATTTTGAAAATGATAGAATTTAGGGCGTTTTAAAAGTTAGAACTTAGGTTTTAAAATTTGATAAAATTTTTGTAAGAAGTCCTATATGGTTTGATAAAATTTTTCATTATAGATTTATTGTCCCTATCATATAAACTATTTATGAAAGAATTACCAGACCATATAGTGATTAGATTCTAACTTTGTTCAAACCGTAATGACCAAATTAATAATTTAACCTAAATTTCATAGATTTATTTCCCTTTCCCTCTTTTTCTATTTATGTTTCTTTATACTTTTAACCTATTAAATATAAATTAATGGATTAAAGACTTAAAATATTGTAGGCTACATGAGTTTTAAGATCTAAAATTTAGATCAAGTCCTTTAAAGCTCCATAGAAAGAGTTGTTCATAAATGTCTTTGGATATTATTGAATCAAGATAGGGAATATTGTTTTCTCAATTAGCAAAGAGATTCAACTAGAGCTTTGGTGAGAGACATGTAGTTCATCGAGTCTCGAACAATTATAGTTAATTAATTCATAAATTTAGTTGGTGAAAATTTGTTCTCTCTCGTACCATTTTCTCTCATTAAATTTATTTTTTTGCTCGTTTGCATTCAATTATTTTCTTTTTGGTTTGATTATCTAAATAACATTAGACGATTATATTTGTGGTATGAGCTAAAAACTCTAACTAAAAGACATGACCTTCATATTTACGTTTGTATATATATATATCTTTTAAAAGATAAAAAGCTAATTAAGAATATATGTCATTCAGAAATAAATTACAAATAAACACTTAGTAAGGAAGTTGACAACCCAACATCTGAAATTGACTATTCTTACTAAAAATTAATAATGTTAAAATATCTCCAAATGTATGAAACAGAAAAACTTAATTTTTGGTAAAAGAAATAATTTGAGTAGGGAGAGGAGAACCCTAAAGACTAAGAACTCAACAATTTTTTTTTTTTTTTTTTTGAAAAAAACAAAAATCTAATTCTAAACCAAAGATTCACGTTTAAATTATATGTCTAAACATTTGATGGTCCTTTCAAGTTGGAGAGTTGAATCTTTTTAGGTTCTTTCGCTGAAATTTCATCATCTTCTTTTGAACCCATCAGTGAGTAGTAAGCATATAGAATCACTTGGAGAAAACCTGAAATTGCTCCAACACCATTGCTTATCTGCAAAATTAATTATCACTTAATTAACATTACTCTAAATAATTAATATCATATAATTATTAAAAATTTGTATGAGATATCAATACATACCAAGATATAGAGATCGAATTTGATGAGGGCATAAGCTGTCCAAACGCAACCATTAAGAAAGTTTGTCAATGAAAGAGGAAAGGGCATGTACTTCACGCTCTTCGTTGTTATCACCTTTTTCTGTCCAAATTAAAACCAAAGGTTAATTTAAATCTTAATTTTGCAACCCTATACATAAACATTAAATATAAACATAAAATTATATATTAAATTGAAAGACTTACCATTATGGTTAAAGGAGAAATATACATCATGATGTTGAAAATGTCACAAATGATTCCAACCATCAACGATCTATTTTTGGTTCCATGCAACGCTAGCATTGTAATTGCAACAATGATGCCCACAAATACGACTTCTATCAACAAACAAATACCTACTTTTTTCTGAAATAAATATAATACCAAATTAGATACGAAGAATCATTAATTATTGGATAATAATACATATAAGATTTTAAACAATTAATAAATTTTGAAAAAAATGAATTAGAAAAGCAAGTTTACCCGTCCTTTGTTATCAGCAAAGAAGACGAAGATGGCCAAATAAACAAGCTCGATAACGAGGCCAATTCCATTAATGGTGACTACCAAAACGCTATCAGGATGAACAAAGGGCATTCCATAGAATATCCAAAACATGCAGTTTAGAACTGTTGCAATGTAAGGGTCTGGCTTGAACTCTTCCACCGACTTGTTCTTTATTATTTTATAAAATGTTGTTCTGCATTATTATATATAGAACCCATAAATTAGTATTTCTAAAATAGTTATGTGATGAAAAATGAAAATAATAGGGGAGAATAGAGGTAGAGAAAAAGTTACACGGGGGAGAAAAAAAGGCCGAAGGAGATGACATTACCTGGTTAAAGTATAAAGTATAGAGATTAATTAGAAAGCAAAAATAAAACAAATATTTTGATTTTTGATTTTTGATTTTAGAGTAAATTTGTTTTTGTTAGGTATAAAACTAAAATTAAAATTAAGAGTAGAAGAATGAATAAAAAGAAAATACCGATAATGCCGACGATATTCCGAGCAACGGTGGCGGTTACCATATTTGCTTAATGTCTTCTGTTCAATTGAATTTCCAATTTGTGTTGAGTCACCAATAGCGTTCCTCACCAATGCTATTTATAATTATTAATTCATCCAACCTTTTTCTTTTTTCCTCTTCCTAATGGGATTTCAATTTCTTTTTTGTTTTTTTTTTTTAATTTATTTTGCATTATTCCAATAGGAACAGGAACACGACTCCATATCTATCTATCTCTTTAGTTCATTATCCGGGAAATTCAAATTTTTTTTTTTAAAAAAAGATTTACTATATATGTTGGTTTTATTTTATTTACTTTTTATATTTTAAAATATATCTTTTCGACCACATTTTAGTTGAAAATCCTTATGGGAATTTCTGGTCAGTTGAGGGTTTTTGGGTTCTCTCTCTCCATGATTAAATAACATATATTAGTATTGACATTTCAATTTTACGTCAATAAAATATTTATATTAACAAATATTTTTGCGAATCACAAAATTTATTTAGATTGCTAATTAAGTTGTTTTTACTCTCAAACTAAATTATGAATATTGTTATTAGTATTCTGATTCATATTGAACTAAATAGATTACAATTTTTTGTTTTAAAGTTCTTTAATTGCAAAACTAATAGGGGTAGTTTTCCAACATGTTTGTCAAGTTTAGTCCTTTTAACTTTCAATTTTATGTTCATTTTGTTCCTTGAATTTTAAAAGTGCCTAATATGCCCTAAAATTTTGTAATTTTGTCCTAACAAGTCTCTAATTTTATATATATATATTAATGATCATTGATCTATTTAATATATTCTAAAATTTACTATTAAACCCAAAATTGAAAGTTTAAGTTTTCTCAAACATGAAATTTAATTTTATGTCAATCAGTGTTGATACCTAAATTTGGTACCAATTGTAAATTTGTAATTCTCGAGAAAGAACGTAGAAGAAAAACCCGCACCCGGATATGGTATAGTCTTTGCATTATATAGGACTTACTCCGGGAAATTAGGGAGAGGAGAAAGAGCGTAGCAAAAATTGGTAAAAAGTAGAAAAGATAAATCTAATGAAAAAATTAAATTTGCTAATCGAAATAAAATGGATAATACAATTTACTAATTAAAAGGAAACCTAAATTAAAAGAGAAGAAATTGGAACTAGGTCAAGGTTACAAAAGAAAAAATAATAATTAACATAATCTTCCTATAATTTTAATGAAGAAAAATAAATAAAAACTTGTGAATCAACCATTTAATCCCAAAATCCTTTGGAGAGAACAAAAATTAAAGGACTGAATTTCATAAATCCATAATTTTTCCTCGGTTCCATCATGTAGTTTATGGTCAAATGTCTCTATCTTCATGGTTTTGGGATCATACAAGATTAAATTCATTTGGAAAACAATACACAAGATCTTGCCATCTTCAAAAGTTTTGATGAGTTGGAGATGATTGAATTGGGTGATAATATACTTTCTAGAATAATGTGCCACCCGAAGTAAGGGTAATAAGATAACAAATTCTTTAATCCATGAATAATCTTGTTCCATCTTCATCCTCCACACATGGAAGTTGTTATCTCTTTCAAAGTCGAAACAAGAGAGATAGAGGTTGCCATTAAATACTTGAATTTCAAAAAAAGAAAGTAAAGCTCCATTTTGTTGTCGCCCAACTTGGGGAAAAGAAAGTTCTTCAAAAATTTCATGTTCTACATCAAAACGTAGAAGGAAATTACTCATCCGATGCCCAACGAGATGACATCCATTCCAATAAAGACCTCCATTCAAGTAAACACCATCGTGACAACCAATAATAGAAAACGGCATAAAGAGAACACTACTCCATTTTCCAATACTACCTGTTTCAAGTGTGCCAAATGTGAAAATGTCAGCTACAAATAATCCATTTGTTGGCCCTCTAGGAAGTCTAACTATTTTGTATTGTTTGGTGTTGGGACTAAAACCGAATCCGTAGCCATGGTGGTATGAGTTAAAATCCTCCTTATACTCAAATGGAGGAACTTGTAGGTACTCATTCGTTATGGGATTTAATATGAAAACACGAGGCTTCATATTTTGTCTTATAATAATTTTTTGGTCCTCAAAACAAAAGAGTCCATTACAAGAATTGACAATTTTGATGGAAGAGAAACTAGGATGGAAAGTAAATGAAGCAAAAATACAACTCTTTCCTTCCTTCAAAGATTTGGAATCCAAGTCAATATAATGGAGCTTCTTATGACGAGAAATATGGGCAAATAAAAGCCTTGAATTTGGAACAAACCTACAATTCAAAATCATATTGTTCCAAGCTTTACAAACCAGCCTACAAATAGGCAAAATGGAGATATGAAGTTTACAGAAAATTAGGTCAAGGATATGAGATGGAAGCTGTGAATTAATAATGTCCGTCATTATTTTCCCAATTTAGGCTTCTTCTCCAACTTTTCCTCCTTTCTTCTCTCAGCTGTGAATAAGATTGCGATTTAGGGTTTCAGTTTCCATCGCTTTTTTCTATTTATAATTCAAATTTTCAAATTTTCAAAAAGAAAAAAAAAAAAAAGGAAGAAAGAGAAAACCAAATCATAAGACTCTCCATCAGATAGTCAGGATTATCTTTGGTCCACTGAATATAGTAAATTGGGATTTGAATGTATATATATATATATATATGAAATTCGAGATAAATTTTAATTATGTTACTACCCTTAAAAATTAGTTGAGATGTCCGCGTACGCCAATACCTCGACCTCTAATACTATTTCAAAAAGTAAAATGTTACTACCCCTAAAAATGGATTATTATCATCAGATGATATGTTTTTGGTTGTTCTATCTATATGGTGAAAATTATGACTAACTTTTTTTTTTTTATATGATATTCAGATAAAGATTTTAAATTTGAAAATTTGAAAAAGAATAATTAGTATTTTTTTTCCCGTAAATATATAATACGAGATATGAGATGTGAAATATTATATATTTATTGTAGCGTTCAAAAAAATTATAAAATGTTTTATATTTCATATTTAATATAATAGTATTATAAGTTATACTATATAGTAAAGTAATAATCATGCATGATTTATTTATAGTGAAAAAGGGATTTTCACGTACTAAGTAATAATGGTTGAAATTCAGGCTAATAGAGCATTTTTTTCTTCTTTTTTCCTTCTCTCTCCTAAATAACAAAGAGTATTAGAAAAAGGAGTCATAGGTATAATGTTAACTAGGTCGATACATTCATAGCATCCTCATTCTGTCTTAGATTTAGCAACGATGCATTCATCAAAATTGGGATCAAGAGTCAATATGTATACAAAGAACTAGAAGAGAGCTCAAACAATAGAAAAAAAATCAACGAATAAAAATTAGAGAAAAAAGCTTCTAGTTTAACGCTATAATAAAAGAGGCATAATAATTTTTTTAAAAAAAATAAAAATAATGCAAATTTGGTGCTCTACATAGCCGCGAACGAGATGATCTCATCCGACAAATGAATAGACGCGTTTTTCTTTCGAGCCAAATGCATCGTAACGAGGCAACAAAAAGGTTAGTCCAAAGGATTTTAGATTTAGAGCTGATGGTGTGATGTAGGAGGTGATCAACAAGGGCGTTCAATGTTTGGGGAAGGGCAGCAACAACCACTTCATTAAATTGTAGCGATCCTAAATCGATGAAGCGTATATCTACAATCAATGAATAGGTGATCCACCCCCTCAAAATCCACACACCAACTAGGATGAATATCCAGCTACATATTTATTCCAACAGAATTTTGTTTAAGAAGAAGTGCGGTCTTAAACAAACCAAATTATTAGAAACTTTTTAAAAATAATATATCAGTTTTTTTTTTTAAAAAAAAAAAAACAAATTTAAAAGATTTTGAAATGAGTTCATAAGGAAATAAATTAATATAAAGCCGGACAAAAATAAACGTACAACCTCCAAATGGGTAGAGGAGGAGATGAGTTATTAGCGAGAGGCGTCCTTTAAGAGGTTTGAGCTTTGATATATGAGATCAGGCTTCCAAATTGACGATGGAAAACTTACGTGGAGAGCCCTATTGGTGGTGTAATTATGATACCAAAACAGGGTATTATAACTATTATTGACAGTCCTCCATTTGATATGATCTCAACTACAATGTATTGCAATTTAAGATTAGGAAGTTTTGTAATTGCTATTCATGGGAACCGCAACCGGGGTATTGACTTCATATTTAGTCTTCCATAGGCTATACCAATCTCTGTATGATATCTCCAAATTCAAATTCAATTACTCAGAAGGGCCTCATCGGTAATCTTGATCTTGTACGTCGATTCCAAGACCTCCGTTAGCTGTGTTGCACCATTTTGCCGGTCCTTTCCCAAACTCTTGTTAATTTTTTGACAGCTTTACTCAAAGGTAGATAGGAGGTAAGTTGGGAGGGGGATTGACAGACTTAAAGTTACAAAATGAAGCCCTTCTTGGCAAATGGATATAGAGATATCATAATGAACCCACCCATCTTTGGAAGCTCTTAATTGACAGCAAATACACTCAGACTTCCCCCCGATGGTATTCCTATCAGAAACTTCCCACACTAGTGCCTGTGCACCTTTGGTTTCAAATCAGCAAGGAAAATTCTCATGTTAATAGCCATATTCGGAGATGTATTTGGGACGCCGCTTAACACCTTGTTTTAGTTTCACAACTATACGGCGGGAGGCTCCCTAAAGGATCTATATCTCAGGCTATTCTCTATCTCCAACCGTCGAGATACATCACTGTTAAAAACAGGCTTAGAAACAGGGGACCCCTTTTAGAAGACAACTTCGGGAGAGGGAAATGACTATGTGGCCTAATGTCTCTGCTTCATGGAGTCGTCCCTCCTCTACTTTTGGTTCTAATCAACTTTTTTGGAACCATGCACAAAATGGGACCTTCACGGTTAGATCTCTGAAGGATAAATTATATAGCCTTCAGCAACAGTCCCCCCAAAACTCGTGTGGGATATTTATGGAAGAATAACCCTCCCAAAAAGTGTAGATTCTTCATTTGGTCTCTTCTCCATAAGAGTCTCAACACTCTAGACAAAGTTCAAAGAAGGCATCCTTCTCTTCACATCAACCCCAACTGGTGCATCTTATGCAAACACCACGACGAAACGGGAGAACATTTTTTTATTACTTACAATTACTAACATTATTTGGGCACACTTTTTTTTTTTTTTTTTTTTTTTTC
>QLSR01000343.1:758386-776078 GCA_031780015.1 Citrullus colocynthis
AAAAAAAAAAAAAAAAAAAAGGATCAATCATAAACAAAATATAAAAATATTACTTTTTAATTATTAACTAATTAATGAAAAACTATTTTAGTTAAATTAATATTTGAAATTAAATAGGAATCTATCCAGATAAAAAAAATTATTATTATTATTTTATTTACTAGACCATTATTAAAAAAAAATTAAAAATTTTATAAATATTTTGGCTTGAATTAACTAATAAAAAGGCTGTAAAAAGAAATTAAAGTTTAATTTGAAATTAAGTTCATAATTAGATTATTTAATTCAAATTTGAGTATTGTTTTCAAGTATAAAAATAGTTAAACTAGATATTTACAAATATAGAAAATTTCACTATCCACTACCAAACAAATTAGTGAAAATTTTCTATATTCGTAAATAATTTGATATTTTTTTGTATTTTTATAATAATTCTCTTATTTAAAATATATATTAGTTTAAATTGAAGTGGTAACTAATAAAATGATATAAAATAAAATAAAAGTTTAAAATTAAGTACGTAATCGAAATAAAAATTAATAATTTGAATGTTTATTTATATTATTTTATTAAAATAATATATTTTAGCTATTAATGGTTAATTTGCAATGATAATTAATTAATTGAAAATAAACTAAAAATAACTAGGTGGTTCCTTGAAAATAAAAATTTTGGATTGTAAAAGAAATAAAACTCACATTAATTCAATTTTGAGGTGAAATTATATATTGACGTGTGGAACTATAAGATTTGCGTAATCAAGATAAGACCATAAAAAAAATTTTTTAAAAAAAAAAAAAAAGAATCATTGAGATGGCATAATTACTTGCTAAAAAAATCAAAATTTCGAGAAAAGGAGGAAAATTTTCCCCTGCCGAAATTACGAGATTTCGATAAAAAAAAAAAAAACTTTGCACAATAGTTCATGTTCCAATTAAACCCTTTATTTTATCTTTCAATATAGTACGTATTTGTTTTAGTGTCAGTGATGCCTGAAAGGAGGAGACACAAGAATGGAAGCCAAACTTCCAAAGGCCATTATTCAGCCGCGAGCTTGATGTGGGCTATCTTTGGTCCACCTTTTCACCCAAGAAATGCATCATTTTTGTCGGGTCTACCCTTCACAAAGGACTAAATACTAGGGACAAATGCCAAAGCAGATCTCCCAAGATGATGCAGAGTCCTAACTAATGCATTATATGCAGAAGGAGTGGTGAATCCGCCGAACACATTTTCATCCATTGTCCCTTTACCAACTACCTCTGGTCTCTTCTCAACGCATCTGCCAATCATCCCTTGCCTGATAATCTGAATGATATGTTATATGTTCTGACGCACATCAAATAGAATAGCAAAAAGAAAATTCTATGGACCAATCTGATAGGGGCCTGTTTTTTTGTCCATTCGGCTGGAACGAACGCAACAAAAGAACTTTCAAAGATGAAGAAAAATCTCCCAGCCTCCCTTGGGAAGATGTCGTATACTTAGCAGCCATTTGGAGTACTAAATTTTAATCTCTTTCGTGACTACAACGTCTCTTGTATAGCTCTTAATTGGAAGGCTTTTCTCCAGCCTTTCTATCGCTCTTGCCTTTTTAGGCTTTGTACATTCTCCTTTATTATCAATACATCTTTTCGGAAGGGAGCTAAGGAGCTGTCAACCTAGTTGAGATGTCCAAGTGCGCCTATTGATCCCTCGACCTCTAGTATTATTTTTAAAAAAATAAAATTAAACTTTTTATGGTGGATTTAATTTTATTTTATCATACTTCAAGTTTTATTATTGTCTTAGCCACTCGAGGTGTATGGATAGATAAAGGAGGCCGTCGCTAAAACAAACACTACCTATATTTTCCGATTCTGTATGCTATATAGTTTTCACTTTTCTTGGTTTAATATAAATTATACTTTTTTTTCTTTTAGAAAGATAAAATATGGGTTAGTAAGTGCACTCTTTTTTTTTTTTTTAATCAATTACTTTATTCCCTGAGTCCAAATTTAAATGAATGAGAAAGTACATCAAGAAGACATAAACAAATTTTTCCAACTAAAGAAATGAAAATTATAATTTATCACCGACGTCTAATTTATCTCCATCACCAGCTTCTCCTTCCAACAACATTGTCGCCGCCTCTTCTTGCATCAATGCCCCAGCCCATGACTCCGTTGCAGTTACCACATCCAGTTGCATCAATTGCCTCCTCTAAACACCTGCCAGGCTCTGCGACTTCCACTTCGTCTTCACCTCTTCCCCCCATCGCAACTAATTTCCCACTTCGCCTCCTCTTGTTTCTGAAACTACACCGCCATTTTTTACCGTTTTGTCATCTTAAATAATTTTCCTAAAATGTAAAAGCATAAATTTTAATTTTGTATTAAAAAAACAAAATTAAATTAATTTGGGTTGGAAATAGAAACCAACTTTCTTTGGTCAAGTTAAAAATAGTGATAGATTTTTTAGGTTTAGCAAACGAAAAAAAAAAAAAAACTATTTATAATAAATTAAAATTTTATCCAAACCAATAAGACTAAAAAAAAAAAGCATATTTGGATTAACTTAAAAAATAAATTATTTAGAGAACCAGGCCTAGTAGCAGTGGGAATGTGTGTGTGTATATATAACAAATAAATAAAAAATAAAAGTAAAAGGTCCAATGGGATTCAATCTATGATGGCCACCTACCTATGATTTAATATCCTACTAGTTTTCTTGATATTTCTTTCAAAATGACTTATTTTTTAAATTAAAAAATTAGAAAAGTACTCCAAACCCACCTAAATTTATAATTGTAACAAAGTTTTTAACACCTCCACTTACAACCTAGAAAATTGAAGAATTAAATCTGACGAGAGAAGCAAAATTATTAACTCAAAGTCTTTCGAAGAGGAAAATAAAAATAATAATAATAAAGAAGGAAAAAGAAAACATAATGTTGGTATATTGATGAAGATAAATAAATAAAAACTAATGAAATCAAACTCCCAAAGTCTTTCGAAGAGAACCAAAATTGAATGAATCAATTTCATGAATCCATAATCTTCCGTCGAGATTTAGCTTATCATTCAACGCCTCTGTTTGCTTGGTCTTGGAGGCGTATAAAATTAAATCCTTGCTAGAAACAACACACAACATCTTTCCATCTTCAAAAACTTTGATGAGTTGGAAGAGATATGAAGTACTCACATCATAGTACTTTATATGATAATGCAGCACTGAATCAATGGGCAGTGGAATAACAAATTTTTTAAAACACGAATCTTGCTCCATCTTCCACACATGGAACTCGCCACTCTTAAAATGTAAGTTCAAACAAGAGAGATAGAGGTTGTTATTAAAGATCCAAATATGGGAAGAAGGATGAAAAGCTCCATCTTGCCCATTTGGGGGAAAAGAAACTTGTTGAAATTTTTCATCTTCTACGTCAAAACGTAAAAGAACCATATCCCTACCTCGGTTTCTAATATTACGGTAGTATCCATGCCAATAAAGGTATCCATTCAAGTAAACACCATCTTTACAACCAAAAACAAAAAAAGGGCACGAAGGGAACCCTACTCCATTTTCCAGAACTACTTCGGGTAAATGAACCAATTGTAAAAATATCCACTACATATAAGCCATTTCTACTTTTGTAGTGTTTTGTGTTGGAGCTAAAACCAAATCCGTAGCTGTAGCCCAAGTAAAGCACATCGTAGAATTATTATGTGGGAGTTCCACGTAATTCATTCGTCATCGGATTGGTTTTGTCTTTCACATATACTTTGTGTGTTCACAAAGCAAAAGAGTCCATTACAAGAATTGACAATTTTGAATGGGGAGAAACGAGGATGGAAGGTAAATGAAGCAACAATACAACTCTTCCCTTCTTTTAAGGATTTGGGATCAAAGTCAACACAATGTAGCTTCTCATGGGTAAAAATATGGGCAAATAAAACCTTCGAATTTAGAATCAACTTACCACTCAATATAAAATTGTTCCAAGCTTTACAAACCAGCCTACAATTAGGCAAAATGGGGATGGAAAATTTAGATAAAATGAGGTCAATAATATAAAATTGGGTTTTGGGTCATTAGATTGATCCAAAAGTAAAATTAAAGGTCAAGATCAAAAGTAAAAAGTATTTTTTTTAATTATTATTTTAAAGACAACTAGCCGTTAGACACAAACATAAAATAATATTAAATTCATTTTCTTTTCGAAATCATTTGCTTTTTAAAACTAATCCAAAAATCAAAACTCAACCATGTGTCGCTCACTCCATAGCTCCAAGTGGGACTCTCTAAAATGATCAAACTTTATGATTTCGCCATCACGTCACCAACTCGAGTAATTTTTCGTTAACCTTGTTTCCACTCTAATATCTTCGTTTGAACTTTGATTTGGGTGTTCAAGAGACATCGTAATTGTTGTTCCAAGCTCTACCCTATGGACTATTCAAAATATAAAATTGTTAGTAAACAAAATCAGATTTGTTATCATCAAAATATTAATTAATTAATTAAAATTAATAAATTTGAGATAAATTTATGTGTGTGTGTGAAATTTGAGATAAATTTCAATGGCTAGTTTGATATTATGTGTGTTGCCACGTGCCTCAGACGATGCGGAGCGGCCGACGTTCTTAAAAAGGCATAGAAACCTTTTTTTTTTTTTTGTAAAGTCATGAAATAAGTAAAGTCAATCCATTAATGTGCCTATATGAGAATTTATGGAAAATTTTCACCTCAAGAATATGAGAAAGCCTTCTTGGCTTTGTCATAGGAATAGCCTTGTAAAAAGATTTTTAAAATATTAATTAAATGACTTCTCAGCTTCGTTAGAGGAATTGCATTGTACAGAGGAATTGCATTGTATAAAGAAAGTTTTTTTTAAATATTAATTAAATTTATTTTTTTCTTGAAATCAAATCTCATACTAAAAAAATGATAGAAACCTTTTTGAAATAATATACTAGTTCTTTAATTTTGAAAAGTGCAAAAGTGTCATTTGAAAGATTTTGCAAATAACACTTTTTTAAAGGAGAAAAATATAGATGAAAATATTAGAGAAATGTTAAACCGGAAATCAAAATCAATTAATGATGGGATACTAATAATGAGAATGAGTATAATGCAAGAGGCATAATAATTGACTAATAAATCATTAAAAAGCTCCGAAAGAATTAAAAAAAAACCATATTACATATACGATTCCCAAATAATCGACTTCTCACTTTAACAATTCTAGAAAATCAGACTATCAAATTTTTTAGATTCCATCGTTTGTAATTTTCTATAAAACACGAATAAGAACTAAGAATATTATAATAAATATATTAAAATGACAAGATGATAATATAGACAGAAAAAATGGTGAAACATAACACTTAAATTAAATAAACATCAATACAAGCTTAAAATATAAAAAAAATAGGAAAATAATAAATAAAAATAATAATTTGTAACTAATGGGATTTCTTTCTTGCTGTCAAAACTCCCCATATTTCACTGTTGTAACACTGTTTATAAAGGCAAAAACTATGCGATTTGTGTAAATTATCCTTTTTGCTCTAAAATTTGAATTTGGAATATTTCCTCAAATGTAAATGAGCCAAAATGTGGATAAAACTTGAGAAAGAAATCTTAGTTTCTTTTTACATAAAAAATGTTGGATCAAGACTTTATTCCCTTTCCAACATTCCCTCATTCCCTAATTCCCCATAATTCCCCAAGGAAAACAAAAGGAAAACTAATAATCAGAAAAAGACTAATAAAAAAGAGAAATAAATAAATAAATAACAAGATTGCAACCATAATTAATAAAATTAATTCGAACACAATAAGTGGTTACAACGTACCTTGCACGTGTAAGGTAATATTGAATGCTTTGATTAGCCTCTTAATTTTAATTTTAAAGATTAAATTTAAACCAAATTATTTTGTAATAATTTTCATTTATTTGGATCGGATAATTTGATTCTTCTCTTAATTTTAAACTCTAATTTAAACCAAGTATCATTTTTTTTTTTAATTTTGTGATAATCTTATGTATATTATATATTTTTGTAAAATTAATTTGGATGATATGATTATGCTTTCAATTTCAAACTTTAATTTAAAGTAAAATATTATTTTTCTATTTTTGTATAAAATTTCATAACAATTATTTTTTAATATTTTTTTTTTAACAAGATACTAAAGGTCGAGGGATCAGTGAGTGCACAGGGATATCTCAACTAAGTTGACACATCCTTAACACTCTCATCATGCAAGATACCCTTAACATCGTCATCACGCTTGGATAGGAGCATTGGTGTGACAACCCAAATCATTAAGGTAAATCCTAAATTTAAGTCATTATGCATGAAAAGGAAATTATATTTATTTATATGTATTTATGTATTTATTTAGTTTAAGGAGGAAAGTTTTAAAATTTGCATTTATAGTGGTTGGTGAGTCTTAGGTGGATTTAAGGAAAGTGTTGGGGATTGACAAAAGATAGCTTACTTTGGGGCAAATAAAATAAAATAAATGGATTTGGTAAAAAAGATTTTTTTTTTTTTTGTTGGGAAAAACAAAAAGGGAAAAATTGGAATTAATGGGCTAAGGGGGGAAGGAATTAGGGTTTATTTTAAACCCTCCACGATATGTGTGTAGTAAAGAAAAGAAAAAAAAAAGAGAGAAAAGCTCTCTCTCTCTCCCTCTCCGCTGCCTCTCCCTCTCCTCACTCCTTCCCCGCCGCCTTCGTCGTCGCCGCCGCCTCCCTCCTCTTCCATCTCTCTCCCTCTGCCCCGCCATCTCTCTCCCTCTCTGCCGCCATCTCCCTCCCGTCGCCATCTCTCCCTCTCTGTCGCTTCTCTCACGCTCTCCCGTGGCTCTCGCTCTCTAGCTCTCTCGCTGATCTCGCTGGCTCTCGGGCTCTCGCTCTTTCGCTGATCTCGCTCTCGCTCAGAATCTGGTATAGTCCATACCGTCAATCGCCAAACCAGTACTCCCTAAGTAAGTATCTCAAACCCAAGTAGGTTAGTGGCATGTTTTGGCAATTATTTGGGGAATACGAATTAATTGGTAAATCTTAATAGGTGGTCGACGATTGTTTTAGTCCATAGGGTCGGAGGAAAATACGAGTTTGGACACGTTCGGGTAAGGACTCTCTCGAACAAATTTTAAGTTTGCTTATGATAGGTTAGGCTTGATGAATAACTTAAGTTAGGGGAATTTTATTCCCAGTTTGTTCACGAATTTTACAAAGGTTGCAGTGTGGTTAGCTTTATAGATCAACCCTCAGGTAAGTGATCTTACTACCTGAACCGTCTTCGGGCCATATGTCTAGTTACAATGATGTAGTAGATTTCCAAAGCCACGATGATATAAGATGCTTGTATGAAATTTCCATGTCTTAAAGTTGTATGTGCTTGATAGTGTATAAGCTTATACTATGAGATGTTTATGAACAGTACTGTTAATGTATGAATTCATGGAATGGAAGAAGCGTGAATTTGATTGATCATGTAATGATGGGTAGTGGTAACTCCCCTACTTCGATTGGATGTCCACAGGAGGTTGTATTCCTTCGGGATCACTAGAGGATGTGTTCCTTCGGGTTCACTAGAGGTTGTGTTCCTTCAGGTTCACTAGAGGTTGTGTTCCTTCGGGTTCACCAAAGGTTGTGCTCCTTCGAGTGCACTAGAGGTTTGTGTTCCTTCAGGATCACCAAAGGTAAGAGCTTCCTTCGGGGCTCTAGAGGTTTATGGGCATCCATAACCAACGGTGGGCGGGTATAACCATTCCCCTATAGAAGTATGATAGATATGCATGTCTCAGGTTTGACGCACCTAAAGGACCTAGGTGTCTAGCCCGACTTCAGTAGTGGGGTCACTTACTGAGTAATATAACTACTCATCCTTTCTTCTTATATGTTTTTCAGGTAAAGGAAGGAATGTGCCGGCGAATGACAAGAAGAATCCTTGATGGTATCACGGGACCCGTAGTAGCTTCCGCGTAGTCTTGCATGTTTTACAAGAATTGTTGTCCAACTGTCGAATTTGTTTAAGACTCGTCTATTTTTTTTATTATGTGGATTTTTCATTCATTGACTTTATTAGGGTACCCCGCACCAAAATTTCTTTTTATTTATTAATATGTTATTTTCTTGAGTTAATATAAGTAGGAATTTTCATGAAAAGCTTTGATCCTTCTTCACTATTCAGCGTAGTGTCGTTCTTTGAAGTTTTTCATGCATTGAGTAATGGTCTGATTAGTTTGTATAAGTCGGGTTATTACAATTGGAGAGCTCAATATTCATAAGAAAGAACAAAAGAGGATAGGCTAGAGGAAAACCTTCCAATTAAGAGAAATATAAGAAGCATTGTAATAAATTTTTAAGCATGTTTAGACGATCACACCAACACTAATGCAACGAATACAATTAGAACTCCACAGTGAAGCATGCTTGGGCGATCATACCAGCACTAATGCACCGGAAACTATCAGAACTCAACAGCATTTTCGGGCGAGAGTAGTATGGTGACCACTTGGGAAGTCTTCATGTTGATCCTCTTTTAATTATTTCTTAGTATTTTATTATCTTATAATTTCATTTTTTTTAATTCTAAACAAAAATATTATTTTATTTATACAAATAGAAACCTCAAGAACTTGATCTATTTTTATTTGCAAACATCTTTTTCCTGACTTTAAAATTTTTTTCAAAAAAAAAGAGAGAGAAGAAAAGTACAAAAGCATATAAAAAGTAGTAAAAATTATTATAAATCTCTAAACTCATTGGTGTACATTTGCAAAAATTAAAAATTGAAAAATAATTACAAAAGTATAAAATAGTCAAACACTCTTCTCATTATCACTTTGCAGACTTCTTAATTTCTTGAATCTTGAGAAATTTTTTGGACCTTAAAAGTAAGGTCTTCTTATTCCTAGACGTGTATAAAAAAACTACAAAAATATTTTTTAAAAAAAAGACATTAAATGAAAAGGTGAAAAAGTAAAAAAAAAAAAAATCGAAAAAGAAAACATAAAATTAGAAGTTTGAAAGACTAAAATTGTAATTTGATGAAATAAAAATGACAAATTGTAATTTTGAATTTCCCGGATAATGAACTAAAGAGGTAGATAGATATGGAGTCGTGTTCCTGTTCCTATTGGAATAATGCAAAATAAATTAAAAAAAAAAACAAAAAAGAAATTGAAATCCCATTAGGAAGAGGAAAAAGAAAAAGGTTGGATGAATTAATAATTATAAATAGCATTGGTGAGGAACGCTATTGGTGACTCAACACAAATTGGAAATTCAATTGAACAGAAGACATTAAGCAAATATGGTAACCGCCACCGTTGCTCGGAATATCGTCGGCATTATCGGTATTTTCTTTTTATTCATTCTTCTACTCTTAATTTTAATTTTAGTTTTATACCTAACAAAAACAAATTTACTCTAAAATCAAAAATCAAAAATCAAAATATTTGTTTTATTTTTGCTTTCTAATTAATCTCTATACTTTATACTTTAACCAGGTAATGTCATCTCCTTCGGCCTTTTTTTCTCCCCCGTGTAACTTTTTCTCTACCTCTATTCTCCCCTATTATTTTCATTTTTCATCACATAACTATTTTAGAAATACTAATTTATGGGTTCTATATATAATAATGCAGAACAACATTTTATAAAATAATAAAGAACAAGTCGGTGGAAGAGTTCAAGCCAGACCCTTACATTGCAACAGTTCTAAACTGCATGTTTTGGATATTCTATGGAATGCCCTTTGTTCATCCTGATAGCGTTTTGGTAGTCACCATTAATGGAATTGGCCTCGTTATCGAGCTTGTTTATTTGGCCATCTTCGTCTTCTTTGCTGATAACAAAGGACGGGTAAACTTGCTTTTCTAATTCATTTTTTTCAAAATTTATTAATTGTTTAAAATCTTATATGTATTATTATCCAATAATTAATGATTCTTCGTATCTAATTTGGTATTATATTTATTTCAGAAAAAAGTAGGTATTTGTTTGTTGATAGAAGTCGTATTTGTGGGCATCATTGTTGCAATTACAATGCTAGCGTTGCATGGAACCAAAAATAGATCGTTGATGGTTGGAATCATTTGTGACATTTTCAACATCATGATGTATATTTCTCCTTTAACCATAATGGTAAGTCTTTCAATTTAATATATAATTTTATGTTTATATTTAATGTTTATGTATAGGGTTGCAAAATTAAGATTTAAATTAACCTTTGGTTTTAATTTGGACAGAAAAAGGTGATAACAACGAAGAGCGTGAAGTACATGCCCTTTCCTCTTTCATTGACAAACTTTCTTAATGGTTGCGTTTGGACAGCTTATGCCCTCATCAAATTCGATCTCTATATCTTGGTATGTATTGATATCTCATACAAATTTTTAATAATTATATGATATTAATTATTTAGAGTAATGTTAATTAAGTGATAATTAATTTTGCAGATAAGCAATGGTGTTGGAGCAATTTCAGGTTTTCTCCAAGTGATTCTATATGCTTACTACTCACTGATGGGTTCAAAAGAAGATGATGAAATTTCAGCGAAAGAACCTAAAAAGATTCAACTCTCCAACTTGAAAGGACCATCAAATGTTTAGACATATAATTTAAACGTGAATCTTTGGTTTAGAATTAGATTTTTGTTTTTTTCAAAAAAAAAAAAAAAAAAATTGTTGAGTTCTTAGTCTTTAGGGTTCTCCTCTCCCTACTCAAATTATTTCTTTTACCAAAAATTAAGTTTTTCTGTTTCATACATTTGGAGATATTTTAACATTATTAATTTTTAGTAAGAATAGTCAATTTCAGATGTTGGGTTGTCAACTTCCTTACTAAGTGTTTATTTGTAATTTATTTCTGAATGACATATATTCTTAATTAGCTTTTTATCTTTTAAAAGATATATATATATACAAACGTAAATATGAAGGTCATGTCTTTTAGTTAGAGTTTTTAGCTCATACCACAAATATAATCGTCTAATGTTATTTAGATAATCAAACCAAAAAGAAAATAATTGAATGCAAACGAGCAAAAAAATAAATTTAATGAGAGAAAATGGTACGAGAGAGAACAAATTTTCACCAACTAAATTTATGAATTAATTAACTATAATTGTTCGAGACTCGATGAACTACATGTCTCTCACCAAAGCTCTAGTTGAATCTCTTTGCTAATTGAGAAAACAATATTCCCTATCTTGATTCAATAATATCCAAAGACATTTATGAACAACTCTTTCTATGGAGCTTTAAAGGACTTGATCTAAATTTTAGATCTTAAAACTCATGTAGCCTACAATATTTTAAGTCTTTAATCCATTAATTTATATTTAATAGGTTAAAAGTATAAAGAAACATAAATAGAAAAAGAGGGAAAGGGAAATAAATCTATGAAATTTAGGTTAAATTATTAATTTGGTCATTACGGTTTGAACAAAGTTAGAATCTAATCACTATATGGTCTGGTAATTCTTTCATAAATAGTTTATATGATAGGGACAATAAATCTATAATGAAAATTTTATCAAACCATATAGGACTTCTTACAAAAATTTTATCAAATTTTAAAACCTAAGTTCTAACTTTTAAAACGCCCTAAATTCTATCATTTTCAAAATGACAAAGACCTTTTCGTAATTTAACCTAAAATTTAGTGTGGTTACATCAATCCTTAACATATAATAAACAACAATCGCAAGAAAAGTAGGATCGCAAGCTCTAGCTCACAAATTTCATAAAATAAAAATTGTATATTTTGTTGTATTGACTTTATTTTTCTTTCTCAATCTCCATAAGATTTTTGGGTTGTTGATCTTCTCAAATCAGCTCTTAGTCGGTTGATATTTTTAGGCAATAATCCTTGGGTTGTTGAGGTTCTTATATCAGGCTTTCGCACTTGTTTGATCTTATTGGCATCAAATCCTTGTTATGTTGTTCCTTCTTGAATTATATTGTCCTTTATTCCTTTAGACTTTTTTTTGGCCTTTTCCTTGGATCAAATTTTAGCTTGCTGATCTTCATAGATTGATCTTTAGCTTCTGATGAGCTTTTGGATCTTGACCCTTGAATTGTGAATGCTTTTAAATTTATCTTTAGCTTGTGTTGATCTTTATAGATCTAACCTTTGACTTATTGAATTTCTTGGATTGGTCATTGACTTGTTGATATATTCTTGAATAAGATCAATCAAAGTTTTGAAGAGATTTGAAACGCTTTAGATGCCTTTAGCTTGTCTTGAAAGTCTTCAAGATATAACATGTGTTAAGCTTCAGACAGTTTTCAAAAACTTAAGAACTTTCTATGAATTCGTTGAATTCTTAGAACCTGTTTAATATAGAAGTATAGAATTCATATTTTGTTTTATATTTTCAGTTTTACTAAGTTCAATAAATATGTGTTTGACAGATAACCTGGATTCTGTTTCTAAAATCTATTTTTGGATTTTGTGATATAAACCGTGCAAATTCTGATAACAACAATTTTATGTTTTCACTGTATCCAGATTTTAAATTTTAAATTCTAAAATGTAGAATTATATTAAATAAAGATTAAAGCATCTAGATGTTAGAGGTGTGTACATTTGGCTCTATATTTGTTTTAAGATCATGGTTGGTTGCTTAATAGGTTGGCCTCTATGTTGTCTTAAATCTTATCTGAGAGAATGTCTCACAAGATGTTGATTTTGCAGAATAGATTTCCTTTATTTAAATTATTTTGCATCATATTTCTTATTCATTTGTCTTTCTTGCCCATGGTCTACTGGTTTTATTTGAGGGATTATTTCCATATCTCCGTTGTGCTATTTAAGGGCAAGAAGTGATCTTGCTAGGGTTGCCGCATTTGTCGTTGTGAAGCTCTACTCCAAGTTTGTGACATACGTCATTCTGTGGGTCCTATGATTGTATAGAGCAGGAGAAGATTTGTGTGTAATTGACAGCATGTTCTTTTGTTGCGTGTGCGATGGTTAGTTCATTCTTGAGAAGCATTATTCGTCCTTAGGAGAGCCTAAGGACAAGTTCATTGAGAAGGGATTTCTAACTTAGGGGGAGCTTAAATCTTCAAGCAAATGGGAGCGGATACAGGATAAGAGTTCTTCACTATGAGAGAGAGTCTCACACACTTAGGGGAGCCTAAGTGCTAATTCACTCATACACATATACTTAAGAGGAGCCTAAGTTTGATAGAAAAGGAGTCTCACATCTAGAGAAGGCCTAGGTGGATCTTTTTAGTTAGGCGCTACAAGTCTCACTGTAATTGTACTCTATATTACAAATAAGTACAACATTGTAACTATTTGACTTTATTATTAGTGAATTATCTTCTCTAGGTGCACACTTCCTCCCAGACGTAGGTGTAAATCATCGAGTTGGGTAAGAAACCTTAAGTGTTCTTATCTCTCTTTATTGTTCGTTGTCTTAGTATATGTGCAAAGACGTTTTGTGTGACATATATGTGGTGTGTATCAAATTCTCCTCTAATTTTCAATAGAAAAAAAAAATTAAAAGATAAAAAATCTCGACTGAATCATAAATTGAGACGTAACAAATTTGTTTTAGTAAAATGAAAATGCCAAAACAATAATGATAGTTAGTTTGATTAATACAAAGACATAAAAGCTAATTAAGGGCTCACTTGGCCCAAATTTTCTAAATTACTAAAAAAAACAACACTGTTAGACTTTGCATGGTCCTTCTATGACGGACAGTTGGACCTTATTTTGTTCTTTATTTGGCTCCTTCTCTATAATTTCTTCCTCTTTTGAACCTGTCATGGAGTAATATGCATAGATAAATAGTTGGAGAAGACCTGAAATTACTCCAATTCCATTGCAAATCTGTAAAAATATTTTTCATAAACAAGAACAAATGTTAATTAATACACATGTCAATGCAAATATCAAATTCTCAAATACACTACTAAACTTTGATTTTTGATTTTTGTATCTAATAGGTCTTTTAACATATTCCAAATTTTTTTTTAAAAAAAAAATTAACCATAAACTTACTATCTGATAGATCTAAAAAATGTTGAATAAGTCGACTCTTTAAACATAAATAATAGACACAAGCTTGAAATATTCCTATTATTGCCATTTTTAATATTATTTAACCAACATAATTTCCATGATACCCAAATTACTCTTTGATAATAAACTCATAGTTTAAAATTTTATTAATTTCTTGATTATAACAAGTGTTTGAATTTAGAGTGTAAAGTACTTACGAGTATGTAGATATCGAATTTGATGATGGCATAAGACATCCAAATGCAACCGTTGAAAAAGCTGGCCAATGAGAGAGTAAATGGCATATACTTGACACTCCTTGTCTTTATCACCTTTTTCTGTTGAAATAATAAAGTTTAATATAGTTATAGTTCATTTGACATAAAGTATATATTCTAGATTAAGAAGTTTGAGGTTCAATTCTCTCATTCTCCATTGTGTTTAACTGGAGAGGAGGAGTTTAATATTCATTTTTCATCCATCAATAATGTAGGATACGTTAAATCACTACAAAACTCTATGTGTGTGCGCAATTATGTATTAATCTAATTTATGAAGCATATCACTATCGACCATGAAATTATAAATTGAGAAAATTGTAAGTTTAGTCTTAGAATTTCGAGAGTTCGAGTCTGATTCTTGAATTTTCTATTTTGTGTACTGACAAATTCAAAATTTTCAAAAATTAATTATTGATCAATTAGATATAAATTTGAATTTTATGTTCAATGGCACCCTCAAATTTTCAACTTTGTGTCAAGTAGAGCTAGATTGTTGAATTTTCAAAATAGTTATGAACCTTTAGAACTTGTTTGGTAACTATATATTATGTTTTTAGTTTTATGTTATTAAAATTTATGATTGTGTTCCTTAGATTTCTTTAACGTGATTTTCATTTTTCTTAAAGAAACATTTTAATTCTTAATCATAATCTAAAAAGAAAAACAAGTTTTCAAAAATTATTTTTTTTTTTTAGTTTTCAGAATTCATATTGATTTTATAAAATATTGGTAGAAAATAGACAACACAACAAACAAATTTAGGGCTACAAATAGAGTTTAGAAGCTTAGTTTTCAAGAACCAAAAATGAGAAACAAAGACCTCGTTTTGTAACCATTTCATTTTTTGTTTTTGTTTTTTAAAATTAAGCCTATAGACGCTACTTCCATCTCCAAATTTCTTCTCTTGTTGTCTAGTTTTTACAAATGGTTTAAAAACTCAAGCACAATTTGAAAACTAAAAAAAGTAGGTTTTAAAATTTTGTTTTTGTTTTTGGAATTGGACTAAGAAGCCAACCATTGTACTTAAGAAAAATGCAAATCATTGTAAGAAATGTGGAGAAAATAGGCTTAATTTTAAAAATCAAAAACAAAAAATGAAATAGTTACTAAACAAGACCTTAGGCAGTAGATTTTTAATTTTCAAAGTTCAAAAATCAAATAGACACAAATCTCAAAATTTAGAGACAAAATTTATTAATTTAATCTTGAAAATAATATTAGAACATTTTAACACTAGAACTTTTATTCTTTTATTCTTTTTTTTTATTACAATAGGAATTGAAGGATTCGAACGGTAGACCTCAATAGTAACTAAAACATACTATATGTTAAATTAACTTTGCTCGCTTTAGTCACATATTTTATTCTAATAATAGGTAATTAAATGAGAGGAAATAATTTTATTTTATTTTTCAATATATCTCAATAAGAAGTTAATTAGAATTTACTTACCATGATGGTTAGAGGAGAAATATACATCAAGATGTTGAAAATATCACAAATGATTCCAACCATCAATGACCTATCCTTTATTCCTCGCAAAGCTAATATGGTTATGTGAATAACGATGGACACGAATATGAGTTCAATTAGAAGAGAGATGCACACTTTCGTCTGAAATAAGAGAAGAGAAAAAATAAGAGATTTTAGAGACTTTTTTAATAAACAAAATAAAATTTAAGTTATTTTTAAGTATAGCAAAATGAGTTAATTTATTTACAAATATAGCAAGATATTATTATGTCTATCAATAATTAACATGTATAGATATCAGTATCTATCAATGTCTATCATCGATATAAAATGACATTCTGCTATATTTTAAAATATATTTAAAAATATTTTAAATAATTTTATTATTTAAAATAATTGCCCTAAAATCTATGAATAAAAGAGAAAAAAACTAATGAATAAATAAAGGGTCGGTTTTGTAAGGTACATATCTTTTTTCCTTTTTCTTTTTTTTTTCTCTTTTTGGCGTTCTATTTTCAAAGTTTTTAAAAACATATAATTTTTAATATTTTAATTTTAGCTCAATATCATGCATTAGAAAATGGAATATATAATTTTGAATATTTTGATTTTAAAAACAATTGTTTTAAGTGTTACTAATTTTACTTTAGGGAATGAGAAATATGCTATAACCATAGTTTTATTTTTATTTTTTTAATTAAAAAACCAAGGAAAAAGGACTACTCAACATGTTTTCCCATTTGTCACATAATTCCAAGCAACAAACAAGAGAATAAAAAGTTATCAAGATTGACCCAAAATAAACCATTTTTGCATGGAATTTTGTGGGGAAATTTGAAGGCATGTTTTGCATAATTTTCTGAAATATTTACAATTATATATATCATAGTTTTAAAAATAATTTTAAATACGAAGTAGTTTTTAACTTATTAATTAACTTTAATAATGATATTTAGTCTATTTTATTTACAAAATATATAATTAACTTAGATATATATCACCTAATTAATTATTACGAGAATTTTTTTTTTCAACAACATTATCTCTTAGTTGAGGACCCAAAGTATATATATACTTAAGCCAATTGAAAGCTATGCTCTTATGTTGATACACATCAATTGTTTTTGCAGGTACGTTTTAAGTTTTCTATATTTGCAATGTTTAGAAAAAATCAATAATAATAATAATAATAATAATAATAATAATAATGATAAAAAATTGAATATTACCCGTCCTCTATAATCAGCATAGAGAAAGAAGATGGTCAAATAAATGATCTCAAAAAGAAGTCCAACCGAGTTGATGGTGACAACCAAAAAGCTGTCTGGATGAACAAAAGGCATTCCATAAAGTACCCAAAACATACAATTCAAGGCTGTTGCAATATAAGGATCGGGCTTGAATTCCTCCACTGATTTCTTCTTAATAATTTCGTAAAATGTTGGTCTGCATAATGATTTATATAAGCAAATGATTAAATTATACAAAATAATCAGACCTTGAACTTATAAGATTCAACTATATATGTGTTAAAGAGTTTCAAAACTTTTGTTTTAACCTTTAATTTTTAAAATTATTCCAAGTTGATATTTTTGCATTAAAATATCATAAATTAAAATTTTGTATAATATAGCTCACTTGTAAAATTAAAAATTGAAATGCATGTGACTATCATTTGCAAATATTATTCAGGTAAAGTGACAAACTTTGTTTGATACATCGATGTATAGAAATTAATTTTGTTAATGATGTTGTAAATGGTAAGTTGAAATGAATGGTAATAACAATCTTAATAGCCGAAATTGGATTGTAAATCATGTTATATATAGGCTTTCTAATTTTAAACATAAGTTTCAGAAGTATTTTTGTATAATTAAATTAGAAAAAAAAAAAAAAAAAAAAAAAAAAAAAAAAAAAA
>QLSR01000343.1:776407-866407 GCA_031780015.1 Citrullus colocynthis
AAAAAAAAAAAAAAAAAAAAAAAAGAAAAAAAATAACCTTGAAAACACTATCCAAATATACAAGTTTTATTGGGTCAAATTTTTATCTCCAACGAATGGATAATTAATTATTGAATTGAATAAATATGAATGGATTGAAGAAGTTGCTTACAATGGCGAGAGAAAGAGGCCGAACGAGATGACATTTCCTACACATTTAAATTTGACGATTTAGAGAGCAAAATAATAAAATAATTACAAACAAATTTCTTTTAATCAATCATGAAAGTAAGGAGTTTTTTTTTTTATAGGTTGAATTACAAATTTAATCTACCAAAAAATAATGTTTGGTCTAATAAGTATTTAAAATTATAGATAGTCCCATCTAAGCTTTTAATTTCCATTTTTGTGTTTAGTAATTCCTTTCAAATTTATAATTATCTTTTACGTATTTCAACTCTAAATTTCATTTATTATAATATATTGAAAATTTTCACTTAAAGGTCAAGGTTCTATTAGGCATAAAAATCAATTGTATGGATAACATGTTCATTATTATTATTACTATTATTTTAATTATTTTTTAATACAAATTGGAGGTGGAAGATTTGAACTATAGACTTCTTAGTTCTCAACATATACTAATCTCAGTTGAGTTAAGCTCTTATTAGCTTATTATTTTAGTTGTTAAATAGATCAAAGATCAATTAAACAAATTTAAAGTTCGTATTAAATATAACGTTGAATAGTTCAATAATTTAATAGGCACTTTTAAAATTCAAGTTCTATATATAAATAGAATTTGGTGACTACTCTTTCGATTTAACTCTCACACGTTTAATACATCTAAATTTAGTTGCTACTGCAATTTTATTTGCTCACTTTTTTAAAATAAAAAAGTATCTACTAATCATTTTGCCTTAAATTTTAGAAATTATGTCTTTTCTTAAATAATAATAATAATAATATTATTAATAATATATTATTATTATTATTATTATTATTATTTTACCAAATTCAATAAAACTTAACTTCAAACTAATATTGAAAGACTAATTTTAAAATTTATAGAAGAATAGAAACTAAACGTAAACATTTAAAAAGAGATTCAAAGTGAAGGCAATAATAAGATATTAATAGAATTAGAGATAGTTACCGATAACGCCAACGATAAATCGAGCAAGGTCGGCGCTCACCATCTTCAGTTTCCAATGAGGTAGAAATACAAAACTGATCAACAAATGAGAATAGAATATGGATGAAATCACAGAAGGAAATTAGAGAGGGATTTTAAGAGAAATTAGAAGCAAATAAAGAAGAAAGAAATAGGAAAAATGTAATGAAGAGAAGGGTTAGTTTGTTTGGTTGTTAATGAAGAGATGAGTGATTGGGAGTAGGAATGGTTTGTCAGAATGATTCCTGGATAGATTTGGAATATTTGTTTGATTGAATTTGGAGAAGGGAATTTTATGTCAGATTGATTCCAAGTTGGACTTTGAAAATTTTTTGTCCATTTGGAATTTACCTTGATCTTTGTCTCTCTATTTGTCTCCCTACCTCTAATCTTAGCTCTCAAATTCCTAGAAAATTTCTAGCTAATAAGTGCAAATTCATGCATGGGAGATGAGGAAACACCTTCAAAATTGGCCTTTTTATACAAACAAATTGCCATTTTTAAATTCCTTGATGCACATGCAATCAAGAATATCAAATTGTAATGGATTAATGGATAAATTTGTAAAGATGGTCCGTGACATGTTTTTGGAAACTTTTATTTATTTATTTATTTCTCACTTTCACTTTTTGAAATTTCTTGATTTAGGGCCTTGTGTAAGTTGCTTTATGAGTTGTCACTGGTTAAGGGTTTTTTTCTTTCCTAAAAAAAAAATAAATAAATTGGATGGATATGTCACATGAAAGTTGACCAACATGCCTACATTAAAATCCAACTTGTGTTACTAAGAAGATTCATGTTTTTTCATTACAATGATCAAAATTGATCTAACTAGTATTTTTTTTTCTTCTTTTTTTAACAAGATACTGAAGGAAAAGAAGGAATCAATAAGCACACTCAAATATCTCAACTAGGTTAACATATTTTTAGTTCCTTCGTTACACTCACACCAAATAGAGAGAGTTGATTCATTGCAACCAAAAAATATATACAAGAGTGTTCATAAGGGGAAACTAAAGAAAAGTCTTCCAATTAAGAGCAATAGAAGCAACATCATAATTATAAAAAAGTTGAAATTTCCAACTCCAAGAGACTGCCAAGTAAACAATATTTAAGAACGTGTTTCATTCAATCCAACTATTACTTTAGTATGTCAATATACTTTTCAGAGTCTTGTTGGATAGGTTGCAATGTCAATGTAAAAAAAAAAAAAAAAATTAAAAATTCTTGAAAGTTGGGATTTGTTAGGGATGATGCAATTGGTCTCGCCTTGTATGACATTGCACCACGCTGTAAGTTTGGTATTTGATGATAGATCATCAGATGATTGTTAAACCCATCATCTCTCGTAAGTCCTTATTACTTATAATGAACGATTAATTATCATTAAGTAACATCTACCCAAAACATGCTTAATTTTATGCATTATCATTTATATATATATAGCATTTTAACGTTAGTTTTTTGGGATTAAGGTTCAAGGAGGCTGATGAAAAAAAATAATAATAATACAAAAAGTAACTGAATATGATAAATTAAAGGTAACTTGTTGGATAGGTGTGAGCCAACTTTAAGTGGCATGTGCTATTCAAATGTTCAATTATTATCAAACTAATATATATATCCTCATATTTAAATTTCATCAAATAAAATAATACCTTAATAATAATAAGAAAAATTATCTTAACTGACATAACTGTTAAAAATATTCACAACTAATAGCAAAATATACCATTTATCTACGATAAACTACTATATGTGTCTATCGTGACACAGATAATAGTCTATCGCGATCTATCGCAAATAGACAGTGAAATTTTGCTATATTTATAAATATTTTGGTTCCTTTTGCTATATTTGAAAAGAGCCCTAATAACAATTACTTTTTTCAATATTAACAAATTTTAACATTTTTTTTCTTTATGAAATGAAGTAATTTGGAAAAAGAACAATATATTATTACAGATAGATGGAAAATTTTAATTGGCTAAGGACTCAACTGAGAAAAACAAATACATTGTTAAAGACTATGGATGAAATCTATAATTTTTATAGTCTATGGACAATTTCATATATTTAGTTAACCTTCTTGTAATGTAATCTGCCTCCCTTGATAATTTTTTTAAAAATTTTATTGTGTATTTTCAATTTTAATTTATTTTAATCACGAATTCTTTTTAAAATATATATATCTTTTCATGATTAGATGCATTTAGCAAATAACCCAAAATTTTTTAGTAGGTTTAGTTTGATATTCAGGTTATGTTTTCTACCATTATGTGTCTAATTTAAAGTTTATGAAAAAGATATAATACCTCGTTATACAAAGAGTTGTTTTCAAATATAAAAAAATAAAAATAAAATAAAAAAATCAAACCATTTACAAATATAGAAGGAATTTATTACCTACTATAAACCGCAATATACTATATTATCTGTATCTATCTATGTTATGATAAATACAGGTGGTAGTTTATCACAATCTATCATAGATAGATTATGATATTTTTATTTGAAAATATTTTTCAATAGTTTTATCATTTAAAATAATATATATATATATATATATATATATATATTATAATTCTTTAAATTTAATATCCTTTTATTTGTTCGAGTTGTGTGAACATAAAATTTAAATCTGTGAATTATTTTGCAAAACAAAAAATGAATTTTAATTTTAATAATAGCATAAGAAACAAGATCATGATTACATCGAATATGGGGATTTTTAATTCGTTTGTTTTTTTCTTTAAAAAAAGGGGAAATTTTCTGCATTTGATTAACTACTATTGAAAAAAAAATTGTACTTAATTAGTTTTTAAAATAAAAAAGAGAATTTATTGGAATTAAAAAATAAAAATAAGAAGAGAAAGGTAAATACATTTCTAGGTATAAAATAAATATATACTTTATTAAATCCAATGTATCTGCCCATAATTAATTTTTTTAGAGATACTACCCATAATTGGTCTATTATTTGAAGAAAAGTGTTTCAGTTATTAGCATATTTCTTAAAAAATAAAAAAATAAAAAAAATAACATGTATAGGTTATTATTATTATTAGTATTTTAACACATAAAGCAGATAATAAAAGGGTCCCATGGGGAATATTTAGCAATTGAATCATTAAAGTGTCAATCATATTTCAAACATTATTCAATCCCCATAGTCCTAAAAAGAATTTCACATGTGAGAAAGAGCATTGCAATAAGAATATGTATAAAAAAACAATTTTAAAGTTGAAAAAGGACACATATGATAAACAACTGTTCATTTTTATTCTTTAAAAATGTTTAGTGGAATCTACCTATTTATTAAATACAATAGAAACAAAAACATATTTAAGTGAATATTTAGGATTACCACTGTTCACCAAAGTTTAATTTTGTTCCAAAATAATTTATGGGAGAAAGACAATTAATACTCCTAATCTTGTTAAGTTGTATTAGTTTTTACCTTAAAGTTTTAATATCATCAAATTAGACTCTAATACTAAATAAATATTGTAATAACTTTTATCTTCAATCCAATTTTCACCGATTCACTCACTAATTTTAATAAAAGCTCTTTTATCTATTTAATAACTTTATTGGTAAAACTCACAAATTCCACATTTATATCTATCTATATATATATGGGCTCTTTCTAAATATAGTAAAAGGAACCAAAATATTTACAAGTATAGTAAAATTTCACTATTTATCTGCGATAGACTACTATCTGTATCACAATAAACACATATAGTAGTCTATCACGATCTATCGCAGATAGACTATATATTTTGGTATTAGTTGTAAATATTTTCAACAATTTTGCCATTTAAAATATATATATATATATATATATATATATATATATACACACACATATATGCTTCACAATTTCTTGAATGAATACGATCAAAATGCCTTTTTTTCCGAAATATTTATCGAGAGAAAACAAATAGCTACATTCTTCCTAAGGGTAAATTTTAATATAGTTTTATAAATTTAGGAACAAAAGTATCTGTTTTTTTAAAGGTTCAAAATTTCATACTTTACCTTATTGTATGAGTTGATTTGTAGAGAAATATTTAAACGGCCATTAGTTCAAATTCCTTTTTCTCTAGCTATATTTCCATTAAGAAAGAAAAATAATATAAGTATATGTAACTTCTTTATACTTATTGATAGAGCTCTTTAATCTAAGAATTATCTTTGAGATTAACTAGAGGTAATTGTGAAAATATATAGTAGGTTAACTTCTTTCCTCTCTTTTTCATTTTCAAAATCAATGTTGAATCCACAACTCAAAAGTTATAACTTTTAAAGAAATAAATTAACCAATTCCATCATTCATCATCATTTCTTAAAAGTTTCGATCAATTCAATGAAACCATTTGGATAAGAACTGAAATTAAGATGAATTATCAAACGATGTCATGCACACACAATATACTCAACTCGATAACCAAAAGCAAGAGATCAAAATAACACACTAAGCGGTGTAACCACATTTACATCAATCTAGGAGGCAGTATATTTAAATGAGAATAGTTCCACTAGAAAGATGAGCAATTACAAAATTACAATCAATTGATAGTTAAACTATCAATAATCATTCAACCAGGTAGTACTTGAGAATAACATTCTCACAAATGTGTATACACCATCCACAACAGCAACAGAGTACTTCACAAAAGAACTCTGCACGAAAAACTACAAAACCCCACAGCACAAGAGTTGAAGATACGCAAATCAAAAGGACGGCTTACCCTAAAATTAAGCCAAAATACAGAAAACTAAATACGAAGCCAAGGAAATGAATCTCCACCAAAGGAAAACAGCCCCCCATCCACGAAACAGCAGCAGGTCCCAGAAAACTGCAACAAAAAAGGAAAGGAAGAAAAACTTCCAAACATGGAAAACAAGTTGCCCATAAAGTCTAAGACAATAAAAAACTAAACCAACAATAACAATAAAAGAAAATAGGGAGAAATAGTCCCCGAGTTTTCTAGAATAGGTGCGTTTCGTCCCAAGGTCTTCTTCAGTGACAAAACTGTTTAAATTAACATATCTATCCATGTAGATTATTTGAATGCTGACATGGCTTGCTGACTAAGTTGACGATTGGATTATTAATTTTTATTTTTTATTTAAAAAATATTTCACGTCATAATGAACCGTCTCGTCCAGACCAACACCACTCAAAAACCTCAAATTGTCATGAGCAGAATTTTATGGTTCATTATGCTGCTCGTGACAATTTGAGGTTTTTGCGTGGTGTTGGTCTAAATGAGACGGTTCATTATGTCGTAAAATATTTTTTAAATAATAATTAATATTAATAATTCAATTGTCAACTTAGTTAGCAATCCACGTCAGTATATAAATAATCTACATAGACAAATATGTTAATTTAAACAGTTATATTAATGAAGATGACCTTTTAAATCTATTATTGAAAACTCAGAGACTAAAGTAGCTAATTTGAAACTTCAGAAACCAAACACACCTATTCCATAAAATTCAGGAACTAAAATATATTTTTTCCAAGAAAATAAGGCAGCCAATCACAAACCAACTATTTAAGTATGGTGATATTTTGTAAGTTTATGATAATTTGTTTCATTTGGATTTTCTAATAATAAAAGCCCCCAATTTATATTGAGATTAACATAATGGTAAGTTCTCTTCTCAAAATAGATATAGGAAATACTCTTCCCCTTTATAGAAAAGAAAAAAAAAAAAGATTAAAAAAAAAAACAAAAAGAACTTCACCTAACAATGTCATGATAGTTGTTATAATAATAATTAAAAAAAAAAAATGAATGTCATGATATATAGTTGAAAAATGAAGAACTTTGGGATTGTTATTACAATATATCTATGTAATTTCGAACATATTCAATTCAAGTTGTTCATTATATACCATTTTTACAACATATTTAATTCATTTCTTCAACCCAATGATAAAATAGGGATGCAAGGAAAAAGCAACTTAATAATGTTATTTTAATACAAACTCATTAAGACTATCTTTGGTGGTGTGAAGAGCTGGATTTCACTAGCTTTTTTGTTTCCATTATTCTCCTTTTAGACCTTTACAGACTAATGTGCATTATGGAATAAATTCAACGAGACACCAAAAGTTGGCACAAGGCCACTATTGTCAATTTCCATCTAAATAAACTCAATTATTTTCATAATGTTATTAGTATACTTTTGACCATTTTATGTGGGTAGTTCTATTGTTTAAGATAACTAATTTAGAGTAATATCATTTAATTATACTAAGTATTGTTGATTATTGTGTATATTTAGTTCGATATAAAAATATTAATGTCGCTAACCTTAATCATTAGAATTAATATACATATTTTGCTTATTTTTCAACAAATAATAATAATAATAATAAAGAATGAAAGAAAAGCATATGCCTATATAATGTGTGTCCTATTTAAAGAAAATAAAATAAAAAATAAAGTGTCCCAATAATAAATTCATTGGTGCAAAGAGCAAACTTTTAAAAAATGAGGCAAGAATTTCCTCACTTATGGGAGCAGTTAAATAATAGTATACTTAAAAACTATCATAAATGTTTAAAAATATGAAAATCAATGTTTTTCTGCCAAAAAAAAAACGCGCCTACCTAAATTTATGACAGTTTTTTTTCTCTTAAGCCTTAATTTGACGATATTCTTGTGTCATGAAAAGTCATTGTTGTTATAGTGAAGTCAACCTTATTAGAAAACAATCATATATCTTTCATTATGGTTTCAACAAGACATCATCTCTTTAGCTGCTTTTTGATCTACTAAATCAAAGCTTTTTCAAAACTGTTTTGAATTGCTCTATCCCTTTGAATTGGACTGTTTTTTTATAAGTTCCTTTTATCTATGACTCTCACCATATACTATTCTAAATAAATAATAATAAAATAAAGTCGAAGATTTTTTTTTTTTAATTATCATATATTTTCACTTAACGCAACCGTAATTGACATGTATTTTGTCCTTAAAATCATATTCGATCTCTCATCTTTACAATTATTATACTAAAAAATTTTATTTATTGTAAGATTTTTTTTTTACTAATAGATCTCATTTTTTAAATTTGTTTATAAATCATCTTCTAGCAATGAACAAGGATATTCCTAAAATGATAGAATTGTTAAATTCCAATTTTGTAAAAAGAAAAATTAATTTCTAAACTTAAGGATCCCAAACAAACTAATTAAGCGAGTTACATTATATGTCAATGAGTGTTTTGATGTACTCACTTTGGTCATTATTTTTAGTTAATTATTTTCTTATTTTAAATATTAAATGTCACGATTTTATTGAATTTTTTGTTTAATAATATTATTGGAATTGATAATTAAGAAAAAAAAAAACAGAATGACATGCATGATATTTATGAAATAGGACTTTGTATAAATTATCTAACGGTTTGATGTCTCGTTTCTTCGAAAAAGAAAAAAAAAAATTCATTTTTTTTAATAAAAAATTATACATATACATACATATTTGAGTTAGGTTGGGCTAAACATGCCAATTCACGAGTCTACCCGTTTCACAAAATGGTGATTCATATTTAATTCAATGAATGAATAGGTTGGGTTGAGTTGGACAAATATTGAAGTAAGTCAAGTTTGGATCGAACTTAGGTAGAGTTTGGATATGCCTTTAAGCTTCAGGCTTATTAAATAGGTTGATGGCTAGATTGGTCAAAAGAAAAATAAATAATAATAAAAATTGAATTGGCAAGTGGTTCTATCTCTATTTTTTAAAAACGAAACGAACTCAAGCATTACATGTTGTCAAATTCTTACAACTAGATAAAGTTTCGTACATCGAATTACAACTTGAAATCATCCAATTAGAATAATTAGACAGCCAATTAAAAGACACTCCTGAAAAACTTCTTTGAGCAAGATTGTGAGCAATTATGTTCCACTAATGGAGTGGTTGCATCTCTAATGACAAACTTTCAGCCCTACTTTTGCAAAACGTTTCAAAACGTTCCACTTTTTTTTTAATTTTTTACCTTAGCACGTAACCCCTTTTTCTTAGCATCAATGAAGCTTCTGAATATCTAATTAGAAAAAAGGGCAATGATTCGGTGCAACTTAGGTTCACCTAATCCAATACTTTTTGTTAACATAGTAAAAATAAAATTTTAAAAAAAGTATCATTTAAAAATTTCTTTACCACCGGACATATTTTTATTGGTTGCAGCTTGGGCCACGCAAAAGATAGTTACACCCAAATTTGTTACAAAATAAATAAATAAATAAGTTATAAAAAATACCTGAACTTTCAAAGTTTCAATAAAACCCTTAAACTAAGAAAATAAATAATAAATAAGTTTAAATACTCCTAATATTAGTTTTGGATGAAAAGCATGAGTAACTTTGTTTAAAAAAAATACCCTTGGACTTTTCAAATGTTGTAATAATACCTTTAAACTTTAAAATTTTAAAGATATCATTGTCATAAGTAGTATAAGGACGAAACTCGTTGATAGCTCCGATTTTTAAAATTTTAAAGATATCATTGTCATAAGTAGTATAAGGACGAAACTCGTTGATAGCTCCGATTTTTAAAAAATATCATTGAACTTTTAAAAGTTTTCACTATTTTATCTTTCAAATATATATATACGAAATAGTGCATAACTCTAGGTAGTCTCATGTGTATATTATTTATATGTGCTATTTATTTATATGCACATTACGATTTAATAATTGGTCTAAATTTATACTATGCTTATCTGCTTTTACTTTGCAGTTTAATACCTAAAACGCATATAACCAAGGAAAAATTGACGAGCTTTGAAAGGAATAGCAAGTTTTATTGGAAGATTTGTGCAAGGCCTAACTTATGGTTTCTTGTCTTAATAGAACAAAAATAATAATTTATAAATATATTAGAAGTTAATTTGGATACAGACACGGTAGTTTGTGGAGGGACCAATAGTTGCCTATATTATAAAAGTGCATTATTTCTTGATTATAGCTTTTGGAGGGGATGAGTGGCCCCATACATGATATGAAAATGTTGAATGATGTACACGATTGTAGTTTTATGGAAGTAGAATAGGCAAGTTTTGTTTGAAGGTTTTGTGTATGGTTTATTGTTTACAATCTTCCTTGTATTGGTTTATGGGTAATTGGCCCGATTCGACGATGGCCATCTATATTATAGAAGTGCTTGATGTTTCTAATTATAGTTTTTCTTTTGAAGGGTGGTTCCATATGTGATATAAAGGCATTACATCAAAAAAGAAAAAAAATTATGTTTTTAATAAAATGCGACGACGGACATTTTCTTACACAAAACAGGGCATCTAATGATTAATATCTAATTCTCGAATATTTATTTTGATACCATCATTGAAAATTAAATAAAGGATTGTCAGTGGAAAATAGATATTATAGGGTATACAATAAATACATAGCTTAAATTACAATAAATGATCAACATCTTTATTACTACAACTTTGGTAACGTACATATTTTCTTTCTTCTCTTTTACTAATTGTCGTTAAACTTATGGTCCAATCTCAATATAATTATGTGTCTTTATGTGTTATGTATTCTCTTTCTTATTTGTATATATATATAAACAAAGGTTAAAGAGATAACAAGGAGGTAGATGAGGGTATTGAAGAAGATTCGGGGAGAAAAAAAAGAAGAGAAGTGTTGGGTCATATTAGATTGAAGCGGAGGAGAAAGAAAAAATGGAAGAGAGAGATAATAGGTGTAGATAAGATGATAGATATTAACTGTTTTTATTCTTTTACGACCAGTAAGAATTTGAAAAACAAATTCACTAAGACACGAATTGTCTTTCATACATTTACATTAAAAAATAGAACCTAATGTGTTGTGTATGACTCACTTGTTTCATATAAATTCTGTTCTATAAATTTTATTGTCATAAAACTTGAGGCATGCTCAATAATTTCTGAGTCATTATTTTTTTTTATTAAAAGAAAAAAAAAAAGACTTCGGTAGAGCTTTGTATGCCCTAAAAACTAAAATTCAAGATAGAGAGAAGATATATGTTAAAAGGATGCTAATGAATAAAAATCAACTCACGAGTCAAAAAAACTTAATTGAGAGTTATGAAAAATCAACAAACTTGAAACTACTACTACTCAAAAACAAAATCCCTCCCTAGCTAGAAATCTCTAAATCTCCTCTATCTCAATTGAGAGTTATGAAAAATCAACAAACTTGAAACTACGGTCAATCCAAATCCAAATCCTTCCTCAGCTGCACACAACCCTTCCTTCCATGCCATAACTGACCTGCCAATAGCAAATGAATCCAACAAAATATGAGACAAATAGCTAACCAACTTTGTTAAGGTTAAATGCAAAAATTAGACCCAAAACACTATTAATATGAGAAAAACACTTCAGTGCATTACAGTGCTCATTTGCAAGTAGCTGACCAACTCTTTTTTTCCTTTTGCAAATAAATCGGTAGGCTGCACCAGAATATCCTAAGGTAGGTTAGTACATTCATGGCGCCCTCAACATCCTCCCCTACCTAAATATTACTCATGCTATAAAAACTTATACTATTTCAATATTTGTGACAAATTCACCCGAAGTAAGTTTTGAAACAAAAGAATTCTAGAAGGGAATGGCATAACATTAATTTTGTGGACTCACTTTGTTAAGTCGATGGAGTTGGTGTTTATGCAGAGGCCGAGAGCTGAACTTCACTTGTTTTCGGATCAGTGTCTTCCTTCGTTGGGCGGCACACCGAGTAATATCCATAGAGAAGAAGTTGAAGGAAACCCGAAATTGCTCCAAGACCATTGCTAACCTACAAATTTCATAAAAATTATATATATGTATTTACCATAACTCATTAACTTAATTTGTTTAATCTAATAGTGATTTAACGAGGTAATAGACCAAAAATGTCATATATATGTTTGAACCATATATACACGAGCATAGAGGAAAATCTCTAGTACTCGGGAGTACATACTTTTTCTGTTTAAATTATAAATTTCTTTTCTATGTTAAGGGACTTAACCACATTATTTCTAAAAGTATGTCGACATGACAATAATGTGGTATTAATTACTTCACTGTTAAAACATGGAAACGCACAAAACGTACCAAGACATAGATATCAAACTTGATGAGAGCATAAGCCGTCCAAATGCAACCATTGAGGAAATTGGCTAATGAAAGAGTAAATGGCATATACTTAACACTCTTTGTTCTTATCACCTTTGCCTGTGGAAGAAATAGATTTAATTATTTTTTAATATAAAGTGATAGGTCGATATATAAATATAATTGAAACATAATGAAATTTACTTACCATGATGGTTAGAGGAGAAGCATACATTATAACGTTGAAAATGTCACATATTATTCCAACCAACAATGATCTTTTCTTGGTTCCATGTAAGGCTAAAAGAGTTACGAGAGCAACAATGGCCACGAAAACAACTTCTATCACAAGGCAAACACTAACTCTTTTCTGGAAGATAAAAAAACAAATAATTAATATATACATCACTAATTAAGAAAAATACTTAGGTTCATCCGAAACTGCACCTATCTTTCATGCATTTCACCCCACAAGCTACGACATGGTAAATTCTTTTTTTTATAAATATTTTTTTAATATGATTTTTTTTCTTTGTGATTGGAGATGATGCACGAAGATAGGTGGTGTAGCTTAGACTGCACCTAAATATTACTCGATAAGATGAGTTTAGTATTGTTACCCTTGCTTTAGAATCAGCATACCAACAGAAGAAAGCCAAATAAACAAGCTCTATGACGAGGCCAATGCCATTAATGGTGACAATCAAAGTGCTATCTGGATGAACAAAAGGCATTCCATAGAACACCCAGAACATACAGTTCAATACGGTTGCAATATAAGGATCTGGCTTGAACTCCTCCACTGACTTGCTCTTGTGAATTTTCCAAAATGTTGGGCTGCACCATAAATCCATTCATATACACATTTCTTCGTTTCAATTTCACTAATATAACCCAACACAATACACTTTTATGTTACATCATAACAAAAAAAAACTTATCCTCAATAGCTTAAGTTGATGAGCTATGGTTATATCAATATTTCTTCACTCAATTGTAGATTTGAAAATTTATAGAATAATCAACAAATGGAAAACAATATTAATTACGAGATGCAATAATACGCACACACGATCTCATGATTTATACTATTTTTCATAAAAGAGGGGAAGAAAATAAATGTTGGAGTATTCTATAAATTTTCAAACCAAGGTGAATGGACCCAAGACACAACCCAACCACCTAAGGGCAATGAGATAGAGCACAATTATTGGATCGAGGGATCCAATTGGCTCACCTCAGCCTAGATTCAACATTTAACCGTCAACAATTGAAATTGAATCGGCTAAAACACTGTAGATGTAAATCCTTTTAAATTTTTATATATTTATGCATTATTAAATAAAATAAAATAACCCAAATTAATATCACCAAACAGCATATCAAAGATAACAATAATAATCAAGAAATCCATGTTATTAACAACTAAATTTGCTTAAAGTTTAAGCAGCAAATCGATTTTTTCCCCTTTTTAAACGGATAAGAATCCAAATTAATATCATCAACAAGCAATAGTAGAAAAATTATTATAATAATATCACTCAAACAAAGTAAAATCCGTATATTCTTAAGGAAAGTAACTCAAATCATATTTTTAAAAACAGTAATAATAATCAAACACTTCATAATTGGAAGTAAATCAGTCACATATTCTTCAAAAAATATATATATATATATGTGTGTGTGTGTATGAACAATAACTAAATTTACTGAAATGAAATATAACTTACAGCGGGGAAAGAAAGAGACCGAATGAAATGACATTTCCTGCAAATTAAAAACATCAACAACAATTTTCATACACATTAGAAGTAAAATAAACTAATTGTTATGTATGGAAATCTTTTTCAAAAATCAAAGAAGAACACAGAAGAAAAGGAATTGAAAAGAGAAGAAAGAAATTAAGAAAATCAGTGAAATTATTAAAAGTAAAATAGAATTCAGATGAAAGTTTAAAAAAAATAATAATAAATAAATAAATAAAAAAGATGAATTTGTAGTAATTTACCGATGATTCCAACGATGTTACGAGCTTCTGTAGCGGTCAACATTTTGGAGAACCGTGAAGAAGAATACGAAGAAGAAGAAATTAGGATGAGAAGAAATGAATGAGAATAATCTGTGAAGAGAGTTTTTAATTTTGTGATGGTTGAGATATTTAAGCACAATCGCGTCAATACCTTAGACCAAATTTTGAATTGTTAATAATTTCAAAAATTTTTAAGAAAAAATATATATATCGGATTTGGATTTTCTTTTTATTTTCCTTAACTTTCTCTCTCTACAACTGATTTCTCTCTCCTCCCCCTCACTGAAATTTCGTGCATGGATTTCATGTTTGTTGAGATTCTATCTTTCCCTACTTACTCCTCTATTTCTTCTGTATTTACATAAATTGCCATTTTCTCTCTTTTTTTTTTCTTTAATAAAAAAATGAATTAACCTTATTTAAAATTGGTGAAATGATCATTTAGTTACCACTTTAGATTTTTTGTTTTATGAATGTCTTTATGAGTTTGCGTTACATATGCTCAAGTTGGCATACCAACATATAGATGTAGGTCTCGATTGATGAAAATTTGATTTTTTATTTTTTTATTTTTTATTTTGAAAATTTTGTGTTTGTTTTTCTACAATTTTTTATTCATGTTTTTCATATTTCTTATATTAACTTTTGAATTTCTTAGTTAATTTTCATAACAAAATGTTGAAAATTATTAACCTGAAAGATGAAAATAGTGTTAATAGATTTAATTTTGAAAAACAAAAAATAAAATAATTGTTAAATAGAGCTTTAATGTAAGTTTATAACACATTCAATTATTCCATTTACATATAGGGTAAGAAATTTAGATTGTTGGAACAATTTTTTTTATATATAATTTTTCTTTTTAGTTTCTAAAATAAGGAACCTCTAGATTTTTTTTTTTTTTTTTTTTTTTAAAAAAAGTGAATTTTAAAATTTTTTTTTTTTTTTTTTTTTTTAAAAAAAGTGAATTTTAAAATTTTTTTTTTTTTTTTTTTTTTTAAAAAAAGTGAATTTTAAAATTTTTTTTTTTTTTTTTTTTTTTAAAAAAAGTGAATTTTAAAATTTTTTTTTTTTTTTTTTTTTTTAAAAAAAGTGAATTTTAAAATTTTTTTTTTTTTTTTTTTTTTTAAAAAAAGTGAATTTTAAAATTTTTTTTTTTTTTTTTTTTTTTAAAAAAAGTGAATTTTAAAATTTTTTTTTTTTTTTTTTTTTTTAAAAAAAGTGAATTTTAAAATTTTTTTTTTTTTTTTTTTTTTTAAAAAAAGTGAATTTTAAAATTTTTTTTTTTTTTTTTTTTTTTAAAAAAAGTGAATTTTAAAATTTTTTTTTTTTTTTTTTTTTTTAAAAAAAGTGAATTTTAAAATTTTTTTTTTTTTTTTTTTTTTTGAGAAAGTGTCATGAATGAGCTTAATTTTTTAAGAAGAAAACGCACATTATAGAAAATAGACATAAACATATAGTTTTTTAAAAAAAAATTATATATATATTATTAACATGTTGATTCTTGTCATGTTTTGGTTCTTTATGATAATTTAGCCTCTATAACTATTAAAATATTTATTTAAAATTCTCATCTATGAAATTTGATTGAATTATAAATAGAATAACGAAGTTAATGAATCCCATTTAATTAGATCACAAGTCATCTAGTTATTTTGTCTAACATATAACTTAACTATTGTAAGAATTGTACAATATTTACATTTATTTTGTAAATACAATGACCAAAATATTACAAAATTAGGCATAAGAGAACCAAAATGTTGCAAGAGCCAAGAGTTAACAAGTTCGTGTTCTATTTAACAAATTTCAATAGGAAACGTTCAAAACATACACATTCAGTTTCAAATTTTACGATATATTTTTAAAATAATTGAACAATAACTAATTCCGTAATTTATTTTGCATATGAATTTTAAATTCTAAGCGATAAAAAAAAAAAATAGACTAAATTGTATAAAATAATTTATTCATAAAATAAATTCAATAATCTAATTGGCTGTATTCTTTTTTCAATAATTATAATAATTTACAGATATTTTTCTTGATTTATAACCTGATTTTAAATCTAGATTATTTGCTAATTTTTTTCAAATTTTATTATAAAAACACTATATTTAAATATTTAATTATATACATTTTATTTGCTAATTCTTAAGAAAATAAAACAAAAACCCTAAAAATAATAATAATATTATTATTTTTAAAAATAAAAGGTAAAAGGTAACTGTTTTAAATAAATTTAAAAAAAAAAAATTTAAGGTTTAGAAACTAATATTTTCAATTTTGAAAAAAAAAAAAGGAAAGAAAAAAAACTAATACTCTCATCCGTATAATTAATTACACAGGACTAAAATTGGTATGTTTGTAAAAATAATAAACTAATTTGGGAACTAAACTAAATGCCACGTCGATATGCTATCACATATGAAACAGAATTCAAACTGACTCCTTTGAGTTTTCCGGATTTAGCCCTATTCTTTAATTATAATTGTTTTGGAAATTAATTAAATGGAGAAAAATTCATTGCATAGTCCATAAAAGTAGGAGTTTTTTTTAAACAAAAAATAATAATAAATTTTTAGTTTCTAAGTTTAAGTTTAATTTCTATTTAGTCCTTTCTATTTTAAAATCTTACAGATTTGTCTTTGAAATTATCTTTATATTTTCTTTAGTAAGTGAGAATTAAAATAATTACATCATTGATTTATTTGTATTTAAAATGAGTCCAATCCTCAACTTAGTCATTTTTCCACATTAATTAGGTCATCAATGATTATTGTATTTCAAAAACTAAAATTGACAACTTATAGGTTTCGATAAATTTATCTTTCAATTCGAGAATAATTCAGATGACCCGACACAAATTATCAACTCAAAATTTAATGATGAAAGTCAATACATGTACATACGTACATATATACATACCTACACATATATAGACATATATATTGTTGAACTCAATATATAAAGTGGATTTCAACTCTTATTGATTATTTTCTTAGGAAAACCATTATTAATTAATTTAATACCATATTTTATGTAAAAATAAAAATGTGGTTAGTGTTTGAGAGTTAGAGGATAAATGTAGAAATTTCATCCAAATTCTCTAAAAACCCAAATCTAGACCCAATTTTAACTTCATTAATGATGATAAACCATTGACTAAGGCACATCTGAAGGCCCACAAACATTTGGCCCATTCAGGTAATATTGGCCGTTGGCTCTTGATCATGAGTAAAGGGAAACTTGTACAATATAGATATGTTTACCAAAATAATAATAATAATAATAATAATAATTTTGGCAAATTAACTTTTAATCCCCAAGTGGTAAAGAATATATATATTTGGTTGTTGAATTTTCAAAATGTGTCTTTGTATTTCGTTCTTGAGTTTTTAAATGGTGCCCTTATAGTCCTCCAACTTTTAAAAATATATTTAAAGGATTCTCAAAGTAATATTTTATTTTTTAAATAAATATTTCACATTTTAAATTAGAAAATTAATTTTTTAAAATTAACAAATTATTTAAAAATTATCTCTTTTCTATAAAATTATTTTTCTAAATTAAAATGTAATAAAATTATTTACAATAATAATTTTTTAAAAAAATTCAGGGATCTTTTAAAACGACAACTAAAAAAATACATTTTGAAAATTCAAGAACCAAGTGCACATATTCTTCCTAATATTGAGACTAAATACGCAATTTTTCCATATTATTTTTACAATTGTATTACATTTTAGTTTTTAAAACTATGTTATATTATCTTTTTCAAAAATTGAAAACGAAATTTTCTTCATATACTTCTATATTATTTTTCTTTGAAAAATCATATACTTCTATACATGAATTTAACTGAGATGAAGAATGTAGTTGGCAAGATTTTTGGCGAGACATTTGGGAGTTAACTCTTTCTCTTTTTGTCTTCGTGCTAGGAATCAGGTTGCTCACTCTGTTGCCCTATACTACTAATTTTTTGAATTCTTTTTGGCTTTTTTGTTTCCTTAAATTTAAAAATTTAGGGAGAAGTTCGGTTTCTAGTTTCTCTTTTTAGATTCATGATGTAATTAATAATGATCTTTTATTCTGTATCATGTAGAAGGAGACTTTACTATGCCTCAGAAAAAAAGTAATTATAGAATAGAGGTATTACCATGTTATTAAATCATTGCATTATTATTTTGGACACATGAGTTGCCCTTAATATGGATTTTGTATTAATTTAAAGTTTGATATACTATCCATAATTCTTAGAACTTTCTTTTTTCAATTTCATCCGCAATCTCTAAACAATATCATATTTATCTTTGATGCATTAAAAAATTATCAATTAAGTCACTTTAAAAAATAAATAAATAAATAAAAAGTAAAGAATCTTAGGATTAAATCATTGTTTTATTGATTTGGACACATGAGCAGCACTTGAGATAAATCGATTTTTTTGTACATTGACTTATAGAATTATGTCAATTTAAAAATAAAAAAAAGACTGATAGGATTATGTTATATTTGTGTTGAGTAGCATCGAGGTGACATGTCTATGTATCTAAATATGTTGATAAATAGTAATTTATTGTCACATTATAAAGGATTTCAACAATTTCTTTTATGAGGGGACTTAGTTGACAATTTTTATTACAATAAAGTCACATTTACTAATTCCTACTAAAAATTGATGTAATTGTAATGAGAAACAATCGCAAATTCATAATTCTCATATTGTAACGGGAACAATAATGATAACCGTAATAGAACAATGATGGTAACAATACCAATATTGGCGTAATTTTCAAACACAATTAAGATTGAGCACCCTCTACTGGTTAATTAGTTTACATTTTTATATTACATATTTGGGAGTGGGCTCCAGAGGTTAGTACAGGTACGAAACAAAAGTAAATACACCAAATTGTATAATCAAATGGGTCTACTTTTCAAATTACCATTGATTACTTTTCAAATTACCATTGATTTATTAGGTTTTCACCCGAATAAACGTGGCTAAAAGTGAAATTTAAAATTGACACCTTAATTTTATTATATGTCCATTCCAACATTTATACTTCGAAATGTGAATTTCGAAAAATCAAACAACTTTCTAAACTACTTTATTTTCCAATATTTAAAAAAAAAATTATAAAAAAAAGTTGATAACTTTCCATTCCACTTGTATTAGCTTTTCCTTTTTTTTTTTTCTCTGATAAAAGTTTATTTATATCTTTTGCATTTTATCTTGAGATATTCACATTCATATTTCTTTAAGAAATATATATCTTTTCTTTCTAACTTTCCACACCTTTTAAATCCACCTCTCTATTCCAACACCTAAAGGAAAGAAAAACACTTGCTTATCAAAAAATCCCATCAAAATGTATTTGATGATTTAAATATAAACTTTAATATTTTGAGAAAGAAAGTAATCAAATGAAAAGTTCTCATTCTCCTTTGGTGTAGCCTTTTGCAGCTCTTTCCCTCTCCAATACATTAGTGCTAATTTAATGCACTATACTTTCTCATCTTTCACCTTTTTTTCTAAAGAAACTACAAAGTTTTTATTCTTCTAGCTTCTATTTTAATCTTAAATTGTACCTTAATACCTAAGGAATTTTCAAAGCTCTCTCCCATTTGAGAGTCTAATGATTGTGGTAAAAGCCATATCAATAAACATTTGGCATGTGTGATATATTCATTGAGGTAAACATATTCGATTAACTATGTTTTCTCAACCTAAATTATAAAGTCAAAAAAGTGTTGGTGCGAAAAACTCGTACGCTCCTTCTGTCGATGCAGGCCCCTCATGGAATTTTCGTCAACTTGCTTCTCCTTGTCTATATTAGCCTTACGAGCTGACCAGTGTGAGAGTTCTTCATATCAGTGTGGTGTTGAGCGTACCACACTTTAATGCCTAAGTTAATACAAGGAGTGTATAGTTTAACTAAATACAAAAGTAAGGTCAGGGCTTTCCTTTGGAGATTACTTGGTCTCCCCTTTGGGGTATATATAAAACCCTTCATCTCACACGCATTTGTGGTTATGCGTAACTCCAGCGATGTCAGGGTAGTTGCAATACTCAAGGTTGTAGGGCGTCAAACAGAGTACAATTTGGTTATTTTCGAGAGAGGAATCAATTGTTTGCCACTTTCAACTAAATTGCTATCTTTTTCTTGTTATTGATAGAGTTGTCTTCCCCACACCTAAGAAATAACTAGGGAAAAGAATGATTTCGAAGAAAGGATTTCAAAAAAAAGAATGGCTGACACATTGACTCGAGACTATAAGAATTAGAGGAGTTTTTTCTTGGTCTAGTGCCAAGCGAGTCAAACTTTTTTTCTCTCCATCTCGAGAAGAAGAAGAAAAAGAAAAAGAGAGAAAAAAAAAAAAAAAAAAAAGCTTTTTCCTCTTGGGGCGCGTGTTTTCCATGTCGCCTCCCACTTGTGAACTTGAGCCTTGTTGCTATTTATATAAATAGTTATTAATATCTTGTCAACGATGATATCATGAAGACTTTATCAATCTTTTGTATGTTAAGATTGTGCAACTAATGAAGGGATAGATAGCACCTACCATCTTTTATATTTTCATTTTAAAAAAAGGAGAAGAATTGACATGCCTCAAGTAATAATATTTTTCATATGTATGGGCGTGCTTTCTTGGCCACATGACGACACTATCGTATAATGATCTTGCACTACTCAAATATGTTTCCAAACCATACATACTTATGCTTAGTCCAGGACGAAGTTAAGTATTATTGTTGCTCAAAATCTACAATATTTTTTTGCTTTTCAAGTTGAATAACATGTACTGCTATGAATCTTTAATCTTTTAGTAAATAGTGTATATCTTATGACACCTAAGTTATATTCATGTAGATAATTATGATCAAATTTTGGTGTATATCATAAAAAGGGAAAAGAAAATGTAAGAAAATCATTTCTGACACAAAAAGATATTAATAGATCAACTCTAAGTTGAAAGAAAAAATAGATTTTGAAAGGTTGAAATTCATATCTGGTATATTGTGAATGCTTTCGACTTTCATACTTTGTGAAATGTAGACTCGAATAATTAACAACTCTACCTTCATATTTTCGACATCAATTTAATTTTTTAATCAAAATTAGGTCCCCAATTTCATTGGGGAAGGGATAATATTTTTTCTAATTTTAGAGATGATTTTTTATATTAGTGAGTACGTGAATCAGTTTACGTGCACCTCGACGGAGTAATCTCATGCGACAACCCGCTATCTTTCACAGAGATTATTTATATTTTTTTTTTTACTTTAAAAAGGATAGTAGGGCTTCCTTTTGTTTTTATTTTTATTTTATTTTAGTTTATTTTATTTTAGAAGAAGTGAAGCCCATTCTTATACACACAGAGTAGCTTCTTTTACTATAATGTCTCTAATCCTTCTTTTTCTCTCCCCTTTTAAATGTTGCTTTTCTTTTTTCACTTTGGAAGAGGTCTACAATTGAACAATTTATTTTTAAGTTTATAATGCACTAAAATTTGAATCCCATTTTCTCTTGTTTGCTTTATTTTTTTTTTCTTCCACTTACAAAAAGAGAGAGGCTTTTGGTCCACTCCCCCATACTTTCTTTTGAATCCAAAAGAAACAAAACCCCAATTTGAATTTGAATCCATGTGTCTTTGCATCCTTCTTTAGAAATAATCATTTTTTTTAGCACCATTTGATAACTTATTGTTTTTTTTTTTTTTCCTAGTTATAGTTTTTCAACAACATGTCTATTTGGTAATTTACTAATTTCTCTTCTTTTAGAATCTTTTAAAAAATATTATTTAAAATTAAAAATATTAATGTAAGTTTTAAAAGCGAAGTACATCTACTAACCGAAAGAATATTTTAAAGCTTTCAACCGTTTAAGAATATTAGTGAAACTTTTGAAAGTTAAGTAGTATTTTTATAATTTATCACAAAAATAAACTTTACGTTTAGAGGTGATTAAAACAAAATTAAAACCAATAATTTAGACCTTGTTTGGTAACTATCTAAACTTTTTGTTTTTTGTTTTTGAAAATTAAGCTTATAAACATAACTTTCATCTATTAGTTTCTATGTTTTGTTTTTTTTTTACATGTTAGGAGTGTTTTCAAAATCTTCAAAGCTAAAAATTTGAAAACTAAAATAAGTAGGTTTCAAAAACTTGTTATTGTTTTTGGAAATTGATTAAGAATAATTCAAATGTTTACATAGGAGATTTGAAAATTATGAATAAGAAATTGTGAGAAAACAAACATAAGTTTCAAAAAAAAAAAATCGAAAACCAAATAATTACTAAACGAGATCTTACTAATTACTCTTTTTTAGAAAAAATAATTCTAAAGATTTTCGGCTTTTTCTTCAAAATATTATAAATATTTGAGGTTGAAAATACTTCATATTTATGTGGATTTTGAGGCGTCCATAGCGGAGCCTGAAAATACTTCATATTTAGAAACTTCATTTGTCAGTCTTAAAAATTTGTCCTTAATAGCAAGCTGAGATGATAAGAACATCTAACCATCATTTATGTCAATAAACATATAGATTTCATCAATATTTCACCATAAGTCCTCCAAAATCCCTAAAACGTGTATTCATAAAATACATAAAAAGTATTAGTCAATTCCAATGATATTATAAAATTTATAAGGTCAAAATCTAGTTATGAATGCAATTTGTTGCAATACTGTTGTTGAGATTTCAACTGATCTATTTCCAAACGTAAAATATATCTTTAAAAAAATAATAATAAGGTAGCTATCTTTTTAATACTACAATTGTGAGAAGGGATTGAACCTTTCGATTTTAAGGAAATGCATGTACGCCAATTATATATATTTTCATTAAGTTAAGCTCACTTTGATAACTATATCATAAATGGATTAGAATGAAGATAACATAACATGAAAAATAAAATAAATATTATTTCACAAAAGTCAGAGTTCCCCACTTCCAAAATTAGTTGGTGCCAAGTAGCAATAAAACCCTAATTTTTAAAAGAAGAATTTATCAATACATGGTGTATGTACTGCCAGTCTATTATTATTAATTAATAAATATATTTTTTTAATTTCAAAAAAGAAAAATAAAAGTGAATATAAGTTTCTTAAATTTGCTATCCCCAACTCACACCTGATGGCTTAGTCAAAGTCACATGGTAGAAAAATATTTTTTATATTACATTCTTGTGAGTAATTTCATATTGTGAAAATAGATAGACCACAAGAAAGTATTTAAATAATGTCAATTTATGAAGTTATTTATTATTATTATTATTTGACTTAGATCCGCGTTGGCGGTTTTTTTAAAAAAAAAAACAACTATCAAAATAAAAAAAAATATGACAAAATTGTTGAAAATATTTATAAATAATAGCAAAATATCACAATCTACTTAAAACAGATCGTAATAGACTACATTTATATTTGTGTCTATCATGATATAGATAAACATAGATAATAGTCTATCGCAGATAGATAATAAACTTTTGTTATATTTATAAATATTTTGGTTCATTTTCCTATATTTGAAAAAAGTCCTAGTGTATATATTTTTACTAAATAATAAATTTATCTTAGATGTCATTTTTCACCTTCGTATCTAATTTTTAAAATTTTCAATTTTATCATTTATATTTTGAGTTTTTTTTTTTTTTTTTTATTTTATTATTTTTTTTTTTAAATTTTTAATTTTATATTTTTTTTTTTTTTTTTCATCAATATCCTTGTTGGTAGAGATTTAGGAAAATAGTGTTTTAGAAATTTAAAAATAACTTTTGAGGGAGATCCTCGGTTGTTTATTAAGTAGAACTTTATTTATATGTCTTAAAAATCAAATGTTCAAATTATTCTCTCTATTGATTTTTTTTTTTAATAAAAAATTGTATAGGTTGGATAAATTTATAAGTTTCGAACAAATATAGTGTATGTTATTGATTTTCTAGATGAACCAACTAAGTCTAACCCATTTAAATAAAATATGGGTAATTTTATTTTATCAATAAATAACATTTCCATGTCAAATTTACCATTTTTTTTCTTTTTTTTAATTTTAAAAAAAAAATCCCTGTCAGTCGTTTCCTATCTTTTACTTGGTCCCACACTTCAATCTAAGATATAAATTGAAAGCTAAGATATAACATATGGTCACATGAATATCTTTTATATGGCATAAGAAATGGCACTTTTGAAGCTAATCAATTTTCAATAATGCAAGGCCATGCGATAAAATTGGAATTGTACTACTCATATTCATAAACCTAATTATTCTTTTGGTTACACCAACAAGATGGTAGAGAAATGCTAGATTAGCAATATAAAGTACTTACTTCCAAAGGAGACAAAAAAAAAAAAATACCCTCTTTTTAAATCTAATATTTGAAAAAATTAGTTTTCAACTCTCTAGATTGAGACCATTGACATATTAGTTGAATAAATTGCAAATTTGATCCATGAATTTTTTGAATTGAGTCTATTTAAGTCTTCGAACTCTAAATTTTGTGTTTAATATTGGCTTCAATGCTATAATGACTGTATTAATTAAGAATTATCTAGCATGATTTGAAAACTGAAACATATTAAATAGATTGATTTTAAGGAATTTAGTTAAAGTGCATGTTTAGGAGTAATTTTAAGCTTATTAGAATCACTTTGCCAAGTTCAAAATCACTTTAAAACATGCAATTAATAATTAAAAATCAATTTTGATGGTATAAAGTCACATCTAAAATTATAAAACTAAACATATTATATTAATTTTGAATGATCAAATGCATTTTTCGAATAATTTCATCATTATTTCAAAATCACTCATTGTCTAAGTCTTATATCCTCTTGATTAATTTAGTCTAAAAGAAACAATAAGGTGCCAATAACCAAAATCTAATCCACTTAACATGGTTAATTAGTTGCCATATATTTCCTAGTTAATATATATTCAATAGACCATATAAATATTAAATGGATGGAGCTAACAATAATAATCTATTAAAAGAAATTTTGAAATTGATATAAAAGACATAATTGAAATTGATTTAAAATCTTCATACCCTACCTATTCTACTAAAAGAAACACTAAACAAAGGGTTGAAGTGATCTAACTCTTATGGTCTAAACCTACTAAATTGAAGAACTTATAAATTAGAAACAATGTTTAACACAAACATAAATTGATGAAGTACAAAAGGTACAAAGTATTTTTCTAAAAAAAATAATAAATATGTGTGTTTTAATGGACGAAAACCCACAATATTTTAAATATATTTTAATAACTTTAGGTGGCAAAGAAATCAATATTAAAGTGTCTAACTTTCTCATCGATTTAACTTTTTAAGTGGGTGGACTTTGCACCTACTTTTACTCTATGGTCAATTTTTTTTTTCTTTTTTTTACTACTTTAAAGGGTTGAATTCTTACCCAATAATTATACAAACATGAACATTGAGTTTAAAAGCTTTTAATGCCTTCTAAAATCATGGAACACCTTTTCATCTCCAAATGGGTTAAACATACTGGATAAATACCAAACTAGATATTCACACATGAGTTTTAATTTCAATTGGTGTGTTCTTTGCAGGAAAAGCTCTGAATCCATAGAACACCTTTTCATCCATTGTATATCTCGACGAAGGAGACGACTTGCCGCAATTTCAGACCCTACAAGCCCTCATCAACTACCTCTTCATCCATTGTATTTTCACCATTTTCTTATGGAGCTATCTCGACGAAGGAGACAACTTGTCGCAATTTTAGACCCTACAATCCCTCATCAACTACCTCATCAATCTGAAAACAAATACCAAAACCCGAGCCATGTGGAGCAATATCATTGCGGCAACATTATGGAATATTTGGCTTGAACGTAACGAAAGAACTTTCCAAGAGATTGACAAATCATGTGGTTCCCTTTGGGATGATATTATTTCTTTTGTTGCTTCTTGGTGCACTAAATCTAGCCTATTTTATAATTACGACATTTCTACGATCGCTCTAAACTAGAGGGCTTTTCTTTAACTTTTTCAACTTCTTTTGTACCCAAGCTTATCTCTAGCTTACTCTGTATTTTTTAACTCTCGCCGTTTGAATGAATACATCTCTCCTTGGTTTGGGTTAATGATGCGAATGCTAAGTATGTGTCAACCTAGTTGAGATATTTGGGTGCATACCCTCTATTGGTATTTTGTTAAAAAAATTCCTTCTAAAATCACAAAATTTTAGATATTGCTCTCAACTTATATATATTATAAATAAACTTTGCAAGTGACTTTTTAAAAAATTGGGAAGAGAAAACGGATGGTAAAAGAGCTTTTCAAATAGCTTTTTTCAATTAGTTGTTAATACAAAGCAATATATTTTAGTATAAGATTTGGGAATTAAATAATATTTCATTTGCATTTGGAATATGACTTCTTTTTTTTTTTTTTTTCTTTTTTTGATGACCTAGCTATCAATATGAACCTTCCCCAAGTATAACCTAAAGTCGATTATTAAATTATAATATTATTATATATATATATATATATATATATATATTTTTTTTTTTTTTTTTGGCAAAGGATTATTAAACTTAAATATCAAGATTATGGTTATTGAATTTTCTTAAAATAAAATTTAAAAAAGAATCTTTCTATGCCACGCAGGGAGCAAGGAGGGCAATCTGGACCGTGCATCTTCAGTTCTTAAATATGTTGACTTCTTCAGATCCGACACTGAGGCATGGAAACTTAATACCAACTAGCCACGTATTCCATCATCAATTACTTACCTTCTGATCCAACGGCCTAGATCCAATCTGTTGTCCAAAGTCAACCGCCCAAAATATTAAAAAAACGAAACGTCCATCTTTATACAATCTAAAGTTTAGATACGTTGTTCTCAATAAATAAATAAATAAATAAAAAGCTGGATAATTATTTGATTTTTTAAAAATATGATAACTATTTAGATCTTATTTTCAGTTTTTTATTTTTAAATTTAAATTTGTCTCTTCTCAATTTTGTTATTACAGGTTTCGTATTTTGAAGAGCTAACATTGAATCAAAAGTTTTTTTAAAACCAACTCAAAAAAATAACATAATAAAAAAAAACAAAAAAAATAGGTAGAAATAGTATTTATAAACTTGATTTTCGAAATAAAAAAACCGAATAGTTAATAATCAATGGGGCCTAAAATGTTTTTCTCACAACTTATTTTAATGTTTTCTTATCTTTCTTAATCAAATATTTGAATTATTTGACAAATTTCAACCACAAAAACAGGTTCTTAAAAAAAAATTTATTCTTCAAAACTTTGCTAGAATTTTAAAATCATATGTTAAAAGTAAATAGCAAATCAAAGAAATTTATTGGTGGGGGAGTAATGTTTGAAAGTTTATCTCCCATTTCAAAACAATTTTTTTTTTTTTTTTGTTTAGAAATCAAACTTATGAACACTAATTTTTTTAAGACATTATGAATACTACTATCATTAATGAGTCTCTTTGTTTTGCTATATACTTTTTAACCAGAAGTTTTGAGAACTAAAAAGTATATAGTTTTCAAAAAATAAATAAATAAATAAATTATTTGTTTTAAAAATTCAAAAAATTACTTAAGAAATATGATGATTTATATGTATATATAAAGACTATTGGGAGAAAGAGCGACCAAGCGTAAATTTTATGCCATTGTGTGTAAAATTGTTGAGTTTAAAGGGTTAAAAACCCAAATCCAATTTAAACTAAACCTCTAAAATAATTATTTTAAAAGTATGAATCCTTTGAATAAAAAAAAATAAAAAATAAAAAGTTTGAATCCTATCCTACATATTATTCAACCTAAAAGTACCACTAAATTTTAATTTATTATTATTGAAATAATTTGCATAGCTTACCATACTTGGCATTGTCCCTCAACTTTCAAGATTTTCCAAATGCTTCCATTTTCAAAATATGAATTTAGTTTATTAAAACACCCCTAAACTTTAGTGTAGATTTCAATGATACTTCTAGAATTTCAAAATTTTCATTTCTACTTTTGAATGTTAAATTTGTTTCAAAATAACTATTATGGCAACATTTTTGGTTATTTGTATGTGTGGAAAAAGTAATGGAATTCAATTATAGTACTTTGGATTTTATTTAGGATATGTCCATTTATGAAGAAATTCCTTGCATTTATTTCAAAACAATCATTTTATGAGCTTCTACACTTGAAGTGAAGATGAAAAAATATTAAAGGGTCTTACATTTGAAATGAGGGCAATACATAATTTGAGGATTCATATTAAATTATATCATCCTCCACTTACAATTATAATATTTTGGAGAGAAATAACATTTTTTTAGGGACAAGTAGACCACAAAGGAGGAATAAATATGAAACCTCTATTTCATGATCTGAAGAAAATTAGTGTTAGAGCATGAATGGAGAAGAAAAAGAAAAAGAATCAAATATAATAAGAATTATTCCCTTATATAAAATAAAATAACTGAGTATTATTTTTATTCGATAGATTTTTTACACTTGAGGATGGTTACTATTTTTTTTCCATTCGTCAATCTATTATTATTATTATTATTATTATTATTATTATTATTATTATTATTATTATTGACCAAGCTATTCTTCCATTTTCTTGTTAATTTATCACTTTCATGAAGTGGGAGAATCGAAGTTCTAGCCTCAAGATCGATAGTATACAAGTTTTATGTCAATTAAGTTATGCTCATGTTGAGCCAACAATTAAAAATTAAAATAACGCTTTTTAAACGATCAAGACATAATTAGAACATAACCTAAAGTTCATAGACATAACTGAAAACTAGAATAATTGCAATGAATAGCACCTTTTAAGGATAATAATTAGGTGTGTAGCAGCATTTTTAAATAATAAAATCTATGAGTGATGGACTCTATCGTTGAACCAGTGATATAGTCTATCAACATAGACTCTGAGAGCTGATTTAAATTTTGTTATATCTAAAAATTATTTTACATTTTATTATATTTGTTAATGTTTTGAGTCTAATTGCTCTTGTCTAGGCAACGGGTGCCACTATTATACAAGTTATTAACATGTTACTTTTTTTCTCTTCGTTTTAAAAATTAGTTGTTCAAAATTGTTATTTCGAAACAAATTTAAAGTTTCGGATAAAGGATATTAGTGTTCAAAAGTATTCTTTATAATCTCTATATATATAAATATAGGCTTAATTTTATATATATAGAGAGAGAGAGGCAAGAAGTGGCAGTTTGGTCATTTCTCTGTCCCCGTACTATAAATAGGCAAGAAGCCATTCAATTGAACCTTTAGATAGCGAAAAGCACCTGAAAAGCGATCGATTGGAAAAAAGAAAAGAAACAGAGTCGAAAGCCCTTGCCGGAAGTCGAATCTCCGGCCGCCGCTGTTTCCTCTTTCCGATTGAATCGCCCTTCTTCTGGCTGTCTATCGCCGGAACTCCTATCTCCGACTCCAACAACCGATCCTAATCGGAAAGTGTGAAGCAAAAATTAGAAGGCATGGCGGGATTTTTTGAGATTCCGCTGGAAATTTCCGCTAGGTTACTATGGACTACCAGCTTCTTCCGCCATAAGCGATCTTGATCCGCCTTTTTTTATTTTAATTTTCTTTTTTCCTTCTCGAGATTACTGTTCTTGTTTGTTTTAGGTTAGTACTAAATTTGAAATTCCGTACCAATTCCACCTCTGCGCCGCCGGAATTGAATGGAATCTGGTCGGTTCTTGTTTAATCCGCCACCTTGCGGTGGCAACATGCTTTACCTTGGCGGAGCCGGTGCCGATCCTTGTCTGCGAGGTCAATTTCTTTTCCCGATCTTCTTTTTTTTTATTTTATTTTCCATACTTATTCTCAGTTATAAAGTTTCAACTTTTATTTTTTTTAAATTATTATTTTTAATTTAAAATCATGCAAACCTTTAAAATAATTATAGAAAATTACTCAGAATATATTCTTGCTCAAGGTCCTAACTATTTTGGTTCTCTATTTTCAGTTTTTAAAAATTGAGCCTATAAGGCTATTAACATCCCAAGTTTTGTTGTCTATTTTTTATTCATATTTGGAAAATTTTAGTTAAAATTTGAAAACTAAAGCACCCTCTAGTATTAATTTCGTTTTTGGTTTTTAGTTTTTTAAAATTAAACTTAAATTCTTCCAATGATTTGCATCTTTCTTATGCTGAATTCTGAGCCAAATTTCAAAAGGAAAAGAAAGTTACCAAACTGAGACCTAAAATAATAGGTTCTAAATACTTGTTTTAGTTTTTAGAATTTCACTGAGATTCAACTTTTTTATTAAAAAAAATGCAAATCAAATTATGATAAAAAATTAAGAAGAAATAGACTTAATTTTCAAAAATAAAAACCAATAGTTATCAACTGAACATAAATCTTTAATTTGTGAAAATAATTGTGTGATTAAATCCTTGATTTGTGAAACTAAAAAATAATCTATTAGAAACAATTTTAAATCTCCGACACAAATTCAATAATTTATTAGACATTTTTAAGAATTTAGAAACTCATTTGTCATAGGTCACCCTATTAAAAAGTGGACACTTTTAGGCACTTTGAAAATTTTGTTTTTGTTTTTGAAATTTGACTAAAAATTCAACCATTATACTTTAAAAAGATGCAAATCATGATAAGAAATGTCGAAAAAATAGGCTTAATTTTTAAAAGTAAAAAACAAAAATAGTTATCAAATGAGACCTTAATAATTAAAATATTTATAACTCAAAAAGAGATTAGAGGTTTGAATACACCTTTCAACTTCACTTGTTTTAGAACTTGAAAATAAGGTAAAATAAAATCATACATCAACAAGAGCATGGTTGAGTTAAATAAAATATTATACCTTAAAAAAAAATGGCTTGAAGTTCAAACTAAAATAAAAGATGGCAAAGAAAATCATATACATAATGAGATTCAAACATGAAAATAGAGTTACAAACTTATGATTAGAGAAGTTGTCAATGTATAATGTATTGTGCAATTGAGATAATGTTATTTTCATATTTTAACCCTTTAAAATGATTTGTCGTTAACAAAATAGATAAAATTATCATTTTGGTCTCTCATTTGTGTTGAGATTTCTTTGAATTATTTTATATATATATATATATATATAAGTGGACTAGCCTATGAAATCTTTTGTCAAATTTAAAAATAAAACAATATTTCACCTAAAATTGAATAACTAAATTTGAATTTATGAATCAAAATTGAAAGTTTAAAAACAAAAATAATTTTTTTCTATTAATAAGCAGATGGTTATTTTTTAATGTTTTTTTTTCTTTTAGCAAATTGATGAATTTCTAAGAGAGAGATGACCTAAAGTTTTTTTTGAATCCTCTGCTCCTCTTTGACAAATTATAGTTCAATATATAAAAAGGGAGTTGTTTTTAAATATACAAAAATGAACAAAATATTTAGAAATATAGTAAAATTTTATCGCGATAGACTATGATATTTTACTATTATTTATAAATATTTTAAGTAGTCTTGCTATTTAAAATAGTTTATAAAGAGAAAGGTATAATATTTTATTTTTTTATTTTATATTTATCTAAAACCCCATTGTAATGTTTATAATTACCTAGTGGTCTAGAATTAATTTTAAATTGTTAATAATGGTTAGTTAATAAATAAATAAATAAAACTACCACATGCAGCATGCCTAGCTTTTAGAATAATCCAAATAAGCCTATATTTTCCTCTTGTTTTAATAATCACATGTCATTTGGCAGTGGGGTTTTCTTTTTTGTTTTGTTCTTCAACAATTGCTTTTTGATTTAGTGCTCTATTCGTTTTTTTTTTTTTTTTTCGCATGCATTTTTCCTAGTTTAATGAATATACACGATAATGGAAACCCTTTTGTTAAAAATAATAATAATAATAATGTTTGAAATTTTGTTTTAATGTTTGAAGTTTATGAACTTTCTTTAGTTTCTTCTCTATTTATTTTATTTTAGGAATATTTCTTTTTTTTTTCCATTTTTTGTTGGAGGTGAGGATCGAATTTTTGACGTGAGAAAAAGTACTTACTAATATCCTTTTTAGTTCTTGTGGGGGAATCTAATAATTAAATGACATAAAATTTTAAAACTCTATTTGGTAATCATTTAATTTTTTTTTTTTTTTTTAGTTTTTTAAAGTTAAGCTTGTGAACACCTCTGTACTTATAAATTCCTTACTTTGTTATCTAATTTTTACCAATGTTTTCAAAAACTAAGCCATATCATTTTATAAAATAAATAAATAAATAATAATAATAATAATAAAACTTATTATGGATTTCGGAATTCAACAAAGAATTCAACTTTTGTACTTTAGAAAGATGAAAATCAATCAAAGAAATTAAGAGGAAATAAATAAGCTTAATTTTCAAAAATAAATAACAAAATATGAAATGGTTGAAAAAAAAACGTGAATAATTTAATTTTAAGGAATAATTTGTATACCAAATTCTAATGTGGAGAAAATAATTGAACAAAAAAACAAAAACTATAACTAATGCTGATTTTTGGCAAGGGATTCATGTTTATAAATGCTGGATTAGCATTATTTTTCTTTTCTTTTTTAATGTATTTTCACTTCCAATTAAATAAAACTGATTTATTTTCAACAAAATCAGCTCAGCTTGATAGTATTTTGCATGATCTTCCTTTCTAGAGGTTGAAGATTTGACTCCTCATCCTACAATTGTTGTATTGAAAAAAAAAATGATTTCTTTTCCCAATTTTGTTCTATTAGGAGGAAGAACAATGATGAGTATGTCCATGAATGAGAATTCAAAAGGGAGGCCATTTTTCAGATCACCTAACGATCTTTACGATGATGAATATTATGACGAGTTCTACCCTGAGAAGAAGCGTCGTCTCACCCACGACCAGGTTCGTTATATTTTCCTTTACTCCACCATGTTACTTGGTGTTCTCTCTATCTCTGTGTAGAACAAAATTGAAGTTGTGGAAAACTGCTGAAGGTTCAAATGCTGGAGAAGAATTTTGAGGAAGAGAACAAACTGGAGCCAGAGAGGAAGTCCCAACTGGCCAAGAAGCTAGGGCTGCAACCGAGGCAGGTCGCTGTGTGGTTCCAAAATCGTCGTGCTCGATGGAAGACGAAGCAGCTCGAAAGGGACTATGATGTTCTTAAAGCTTCATATGATTCGCTTCTGTCTAACTATGACTCAATACTCAAGGAGAATGCAGTTCTTCAATCTGAGGTGAATTCTATACCCACTCTTAAATTACAGTACAAAGAGTAAATTTAGCCTTAGTCATTCTAGAATAATTAAATCGAAATCTAAATCAAAAGGTCTAGAACATGTGCAATTGCCACTTGTTAAACCCAACTACAAATTGATTTAAACATTGCTTTTATTTATGAACTTTGACACTTTCTTTGGATTATGTTTGTTACAGGTCTTACATAAATTTCCAGGTTGATTATTGTTTTCTAGTACATTATGAAAGATCTAATTAGACATTTTTTATTTCACGCGATGCAAAAACGGCCATATCTATAAAAATTTAAGTACTAGAACATTATGTTTGAAAGGATAAAAGAAGAAGGGTTAGATTAGTCATATTTCATCATATGCAAACTAAACTATTGTACTTTCAGGTGGCTTCCTTAACTGAGAAATGTCAAGCTCAAGGGCTGAATGGAGGAGAAGCACCAATTCCATGTGTAACATCAGAGGTTCTTCTAGCAGAAATTGCCCATGTCTCCACCCCGCACTCCGGCAGAAAGGCTGAGGATCGTCTGAGTTCAGGGAGTGATAGCAGTGCAGTGATCGATGATAATTGTCCACAACTCATTGACAGCGGTGATTCTTACTTCCCTAGCAGCGAGTATCCACAATTGCCAAACGGGTTGCAAATCGAACACGATGATACGAATGACAATAGCAATTACTTGTTCTCAGATATATTTGCAGCAGCAAACCAACAGAATCAAGAGGGAGGGCCTCCATCTTGGTGGACATGGACTTAGGGATGTTAATCAACTAATAACAGCCTGTTGCTTATACAAAACGTTATTGAAGTATTTACCTGTTTGTAATCAATAAAGTAAGATAATTATGGTGTCATTGTTTGAAGTATTGTATTGTACTTGACAGCAAAATGGAATTGAAAGTTTGGAACCTGTGTTCACAATTAATCACTACATAGAGGTGGAAATAAGTTTTGTCTCCACTCCACTACTCAAATTCTCGATAACACAACCCAAAATGTTTTACCTTTGCTGTTCATGGCTGTTCTTCAAGTATGGTGCAAAATCAAACTTAGGAAAATGAGGGCCAAGATCTATGAAGAAATATTTTTGACTGTTAATTCCTAATACGTATCCCGAGCCATACTTTGGTTTAGTTGTTTTTTAAAAAAAAGATAAATTGCAAAAATAACTCTAAAATATAGTAGTTGCAATTCAATTATATCCTCAAACCCGACAAGTGTTAGAAATTGAAGCCTCAAACCTACGTAATTGTAAAAATGGTAACAATCGTATAAGTTTAAAGAGTCAATTTATCATTTAAGAGACCAATTTCTACGACTAAAAATTTGATGGTCCAATTTATACAAATGAAAGTTTGAATATAGTTGCAATTATTACCATAGATGCGTTTTGCAACTTTCCCTAACAATGCTATACAGAAGGAACTAATCAACATGAAGAAAATTCTCAAAATCCGACCAGTGGAAAACCATATTCCTGTTTGCAATTTAATGACACCGATAATGAATAACTGGAGAGGTTGAGTAACCATCAGTAACCATCACTGACTTAGCAAATGATACAGGAAATATCCAAGCGCAACCATATTAACCAAATTCTTAAAATTTCTAAGGAAATCGGGTCCATCGAGAATAATCAGAAGACAAAAAGGGTGTGCAATTAAACTACCTTTGATTACTATAAGCAAAAATATTCAAGATTATCTAAATCAGAGCATAGTACTTACTACCTAACTGTTACAATGATTGAGGAAGCCCCAAACAAGTCACTCGTCAAGCACCTAGGAAGATAGACAAACTCGACAGAAGAAAAGATAACTTTGCGATTGTTAATACTAATGCCTGTAATGTCAACGGCTGCAGAACTTAACAAAAGTTTGAGTATGAGAAACTTGCAGGGTAAAAGTCGTATCGAGCAAAAAAATCCCACCATGCAGATTATTCGCAACACGGGAGAAGACGAGGAGAAAAGAGAACGAGTTTTCCTCCCCTCCAGTGAATGATGGTCAGACATCTACAAGTACCCAGCTGGGATGAAAATAAATGGCAGAGAAAAATATGGGTCAAGGGGAGGGGGAAAGAAATGTAAAGAATTAAATATGATTACAACTGAGCTTCAGTTCTTTTTCTAGACCACCCTTCTCCCTTTTCTATTTATACATAATGCTTTCTATGTGTATGGATCTTGCTCTTTAAGGGCATCCTTCCTTCTAAATGGGTTTCTCTTGAATAATAAACATCATTGGATCCTACCCGCTCCAAGCATTTAATGAAACAAAGAAAAAAGAAGGAAAAAAAAACTCCAGCAGTTCAGTCCAAAATTGGGCCACGGGACCATATTATCGATTTAGAGTTGGAGCCTCAAGCAGTCTTTATGAACAAAGTGCTCAGTTATAGATTCTGAACCGCGTATCCCAGTTAGTAGAGTTACCTCTATGTACAGACGATCTGTCAGCAGCGGGGGCGCAATGGTTGCAGCAGTGACATCGCGAATAACTCCAAATTTGTGAAGGAGCAATGGCATGGTATAAACAACAAAATGAATTGAAGGTACTTGTCTTCTAAACACAAGACCTCTACCACCACCATAACCACTGGAATAAACCCTCTGGATTGAGTTTGTCAAGAGTAATACTATGAGACTCCCAAATTAACCTTCTGGTTCCTTTCTTTTCTTGCCGGATTTCCTGCTGCTTGACCTGGGCTTTTCTGTTGAATCCACACCAGCCAGCTTCTGTTCTGGTATACTGTTCGGGTCCAAATAGTCATTTGAATCTTGATTAGGCGATATCTTCTCGTATATAATAGCAGCATCAAGAGAGAATATACGGAGTGCAAGAGAAGATACGGTAGATATTTTGGCAGCAGCAGAGAGAGATGACCAATACCACCATTCATTCTTTAAGTATTCCGTTCTTATCATGTCCTCTAATGCAATTGTTGCCTGAACCATCTGGAGAAATTAATAAAAAGTTAATTCCAACACACGAAATAATTCAAGAAGTACAACCAAGAGATTTACTCTTCAAACTTAGCTAGAATTTCATGCAAATTAATAAGCACCACGAAATTTTGTAAACAAAGTATATTTAGATGGTTGCCACAACTATCAATACAAGCTAGCAAGAAATAATGCACCGGCAACAAAAATCATGAAGGAAGCCGGTTCTCAAATCACAAAATGAGAATTGAAGTACTCAGACTCAGTATCTGGATTCAGGAATGCTAACCTCAAAAATTGTTCCTGCAGATTTCACAAATGCACGCCAGGCCCTTCTCCGTTCAATATGTAGTTTTGATGGTCTTAGAGCTTCATCAGGAAGTGCAGCCTCCATGTCAAGCAGATTCATTTTCAGTCCTCTTACAACTTGCAAGATTCTGCCAACAAATGGCCTCTGTGATGATTGTGGGATGACACAGCATCTACCAATCCCAAACTCTGAAAACCGGTTATCCATGCAAATTTTTTTACCTCTTGGTTCTGGGCATCCCGATGCAAATCTTTTTGTTTTCAGTGCATTAATTTCAGTTCCAGCAGGTTTTTGGATAGAATCATCAATAGAAGAATTTTGATTGCAAGCATTTTCCAGAATAATATTTCCTAGTGAAGGCCATTCAGAAGGCAAGGTCCCATCCTCCGGAGTACTAGAATCTTTCTTGAGATCAATTACACTCAATGTTGATTCCATAATATATGGTGATACAGATGACACAAATGATGGAACCCCATTAGAACTAATAAGTCCAATGTCCTTGATAATATTCTTGTTTGAATCCTTCGTTAAAAACTTAGAGCAGATGAGTTCAAAGTCATACGGGCACATCATACCATCACTCTGATATTTAATTAATCCCATACTATGGTTAAAATACCCTCCTTTAGAAGTTTCTGCTATGGTCATGTTCGAGCTCTCCTCCTGCTTGCTCTCAGATTTGATGTTGCATTTACCTTTTGAAGAGTCGCCAACTTCCTTAGCACCATCACATGAGACAGGGTGTAAACTACACTTTCCATTATCATGCTCCTCAAGTTCAACATCAGTCAAAAAACTCTTATGGCAAGAGAGACAATGGCACCTAGACGGCCAGACAGGTTCTAAGCATACACACCTGAACATTTTCTCATCTTCAGCTACCCTGGTCTTGTCTTGCCATCTATTTAAGTTGTCGGGCATTTCAAAATCAAGGAATGGACCATACTTACTTTCTAATACAGCAGATGCCCTATTAACAAGAAAACCAGAACATTCAAGTTTTTCAACATCCGAGCTTGATGATGAATCCTTTAACGGCTCCTCAGGACTTTGATTATTGGATCGTGAAGACATCTGAAGTTTAGGTTTATGCCATTGCAAAATAGACTCCTTTAACTCCCTTTCTTTAGGGTCACTATCTTTCAGCCAATCAACGAGTTCTAATATGTCGGCTTCTGTTTGATAGGAAACACATGGAGAATTTCCAATAGAATCCCTTGGCAGATGAAGCAATGAGGAATACATATTTACATCTAATCTTGAACGATTACCATTGCTTGTTGAAGTATAATTCTTGAACATATGACCCTCAACAACTCGGTCTCTAGATTCACTTCCAATCTGTACCAAACTCCCACTACTGATGATTTGTGGCTGTCCATTTGACATAACACTAGCCCAATACAGCCGACCAGCAGAGTCACTACCCAAAAACTCCCTCCGTACAGATATCTTCAGAAGCTCCAACTCTATACTTGCTATAGAATCCTGCACCTGCAATATGTCCTTCTTAATACTATCCAACTCATTATGGCAGGCTTGTAATTCATTTGGTGGAGGAACGTAGGGAGCTACAGGCACCCCGTTAGCATCACAAGGTGTACAATATTGCTTTCCAGATGGTAGAACAGAAATTTCAGTCTCCATATTACTTTGATCAGAACCATCAACTTCTTGTGGCAAAGAACCAGACAAAGGCGGCTCGTTGAATTTTATGGGTTTGCCACTGTTTTGGGACCCTGAACTGGATAGAACATTGCCACCAGCATCATTGTTTTCAATAACATCATGGGCATTGCTCATTTGTTCTTGAAAACTTGCATGGTTGTGACACTTATTCTCTAAGCTCGTTAATGATGAGTATTGATCAGAAGTACCAAGCCTAGCTCCATCACAACTACCCTGTCCTGAAACATCATCAGATAACAAATTGAAATAGTTAAACCAATCAGGGAAAAAGTAAAAAAAATATTGGGAGTGAAAACATTTAATGTATTTAGCAAGCAAGTCAGTAGAGCCATCCTTCATCCCACCTTCTCGAACTGCACTAAGCATAGTCGCATCAAGCTTTGCAGCTCTTGCAGCCACAACTTCTTCCCTAGACTTGAGGTTTTTCCACTCCATGAAACACGAACGTAACTTCTGTTGCAACTCTGTCGATGCCTCCACACACTGCTCAAGATGTTGCCGAATCAAGGCAGAGCTAAGCAACTCATCACATAGATATTTGAGCAAGAATATTCTCTGCATCCAGAAGAAATGTATCCTTGATTTAATATGAGCCATAAAGTGAAACCAACCTTTCTGATTATATTGGAATCCCAACAACAAGAAACACAAAATCAAACTAAATGGCAATATCAAAAGAGAAATTACAATAACAATCGCCTTTTGAGAGGGTTTCCCATAGTCTCCCCAAGTTCCACACTAGAGAATCCCCAAAATAATCTACTCGCCTCATATTTATAACCAAATCCTCCAATCAATTTGTAGTTACCACTATGTCCTTACTAATATCCTATGCCATTAATTCTCCAATATATCCCCTATCAGTCTCTCACAAATTATTCATAAACTTGTGCGGTAATTGAATTGAGGCATAATAAAAATGGCTGCATACTATAGAACCTTTGAAATGTAGATAAAAGTGCACAAGTCAAACAATGTTCAGAATTAAGAGGAATCAAGTAAAATAATGGAGTAGGAGAAAAACTATAAGCTTGTCCACACACATAATGAAAAATAATCCAAGAATGACAAAATTAACAAACCTCTTCCACACTGAACTCCCAATACTCCTTCTCTTCCAATGCAGCTGCTAGATTGGCAAGTTTACTCAGAAAATCACGAGTTACTTCTCCTCGGAATTTCTTTCCTTTGTGCAGGTTAATAATGTAGTTCTTCGTATGCTCAGGTGGATCTTCAACCATACGTGTCCCCATTACACAAGAGGGACAGTACCAGTTTCCTTCAGGAATCCTGGCAAGTGGAGGATTCAAACAATATGTATGATATTCAGCATCACATGAATCGCATAGAAGGACGCTATCATCGTCTTTATCAATGCCACACACTTTACAGACTCCTTCATCCCAAGGGGCTTTTGGGATCTCATTTGAAGACACAAGAAAGTTATCTACTTCCACTTTCGTCTCTGCATTCAGAGATTCTAGCTTGGAGAACTCCTGAAGTTTTCCAATAAGAGATAAAACCTGCAAGAGAAGTTATAATCTTATCTTCAGAGAGAGAGAGAGAGAGAGAGAGAGAAGGGACAAGAAAACCCTCGTAGTTTTCAAGGTGCTCCTATGAGAGGAATGAATACAGGATTTTCTGTCAACTGTCAAAAATATGTCACCAGTAAAAGACATGCAAAACAGAATAACAGAACACTGGCTTCAGATTACATATACACAATGGAATGCTTTCCTAAAACCCTTTGCCAACCAAACCCATTATAGAACTCCTCATTTATACCAAAAACAACTTTTACTCCAAATAAATGTAAAAAATACAAGGACATAAATAAAACACAAACCCTCCTAAAGAAAAGGGCTCCGATTGTGCAAAATAGAACCTATAGAATAATAGGATCCCAAAATAATTATTAGAGAGAGAGAGAGTTCTCCATGACAGATATTCTTAGGATTCGGTTGTTGTAAAGATGGAGGGCAAACTCAATAAGGAAAAGGAAGGAACTCCCCTAAGGCAATATGTTGATTCGCATCCAAGCAATCATATCTATATCTCCCAATGTTACATTTCTCCTCTCCATAATTTGTTTAAAACCAGCTCTAACTTTAGATAAGACACTGAGACATTCATCAGAAAGGAGGGGACTGCCAAGACCAAGAAAAAGAACAACCTTGTTAATAACATGGAGAATCATGAGCTTGCCCTTGACTTCAAAAGGTTTGTGAATGAGTAACATGAAAGGAGGAACACTGTTCGTCTCTCAGTGTTTACTGAGGTAGAAAGGAACAGTTTATTAAACTCCATAAGAATCAAGAATCCGTTAATGAGAAAGGGTTGGCAAAAAGCTTGTACTCTGTCAAAAGAATAAGCCCTTTGGCACAATGTGACGGAAGCAAATATGATTGAGACTCCCAGTGGTTCACCAAAAGTAAAGTTCTTTATGGTGGCAGTGGCAGAGCCTCATGGTCTAGAGGCAAATAAAATTGTTCTCTTTCAGTCTTTTTAAAGGTGGAAAATAATAATTCAAGTTCGGGAACTCCTATAATTCTTGTGGTTTATCCATACCCGCAAGTAGTACTTCCTAGCTAACAGTCATCTTAAATCTGTAAATATACAAGAAACAATATAATTGAAACCCCATGTCAATGTACGCGTAATACGTTTTCAGGCGTCTAGGACTCCTATGCCTGAAGAGTCTTGTAACTGCTACTTTTCTATGCATGCCAACAGAAGAGTATTTTGGCAATCTCTTTGGCTTAAGAAATGGTCTAAGTTTTCCTAGAAGGCCCTTTATTCCTACATTATTTAACTAAAATATGTTCTTCAATATAAATATAAGAAAATGAAAGGTTTTTATATCAACATAAAAAACTCAAGCATTAAAACATCTAGCTGCACATGGTTGCAATCATAAAATTATAAACATACATCTCATGCTCACAACTACCAGTACACCACTGCAAAGAAATGAACAAGTCAAAACTGAAAAGAGAAACGGAAAGAAGTGAGAACAAAAAGGTGCATACCTCATTATCATACAGTCTCTCAAAATTCTCGGATAATGTCTCAACTAATTCAACCAAATCAGGCTGATCACCATAAGCATAACGCAAGTTATTCCAGAGCTGCAAGGGATATCAACCATAAAGACCAATAAGTTTGTTGGATAGGAGAGAAAAAGCCACAAGCCAAAGGAGTAAGAACCATTTAAAACAAAACACAATGTTTCTGGAAAGAAATTAAAAGGAAGGAAATGGAAAAAAGATGGAATTCATCCATGATTAGTTTAAGTAGTGTTCAAGAACTGTGAGCCATGAACCACCATCTTCATTTGAGATAAGAAAATTTTTATTGATGAAAAGATTGCCAAAGAGGATGGATAAGATATTTCGCCTCCAAAGGCACTCTCTAGTTGGTCTGCATCCAAAAGGGAATTATAACAAGAATTCCAATGAGGGACCAAGCAACTGAATGCTAATAAGGTAATCCCTTAGTTCCTTTCAAGCCAGAATATCAAATACTAGGCAGCTCCTAAGTTTGGACCCAAACATCAGCTGAGAAGACATTCGACTCCTGAACTGTTAAGTACCTAGCACCGTAGCATGGCCATGGACATAGAGAAACCGAAGTTTCATTAAGAAACTTAGGACCTCAATGTAAGAAAGAGTATTTGACAAAGAGATCCTAGATGAACGAAGTACACTGAACTTCTAGATGCTCTTCATTTGGGCTTAGGCCAAGATAGAGTTTTGTGGAAGAGATTCCAGTGGAGCTTTCTCCACAAAACCAGCTTTCATCCATCTTACCAAGCTAGTAGCAAGAGTAAGAACTCCTTTGGTTGATCCTAACGGATCATATTTGAAAAGTCTCCCTGAAAGTAAGATTCATCACTTGGTCCATGCTTTATAGAAGCTACTTGAACATACGAAACAAGTTGCAAAGGAAGTTCCGGAGGTGGGCCTTCTGTTTGTTGCTTCTATTTAAGGGAGGCTGAATTTCTTGGTCATATTTTCACCCATTGTTCTTTTGGCCAGCCAGTATGGTCCTCCATTTCTTGAGCTGCAAATGAGCTTTCCAGAAAAAGTGGATGGATGGTTGCTGGAATCTCTTGAAGAAAGGCTTTAGAGAAAAGGCTAAAACTGTTTGGAAATGTGCTATGAGGGCTATCCTTACGTTTTTTTTGGAAAATTCATCCTGCAGTTCCCAAATTAATCCTTGTCTAGCCCCCTATTTTAGCCGTTATGGCACAGTTTTATATGCCCTTCGCCTTATCTTCTCCCTACTCTGACTTAGTTCTAACTATTAGGTCTCAGTACACTCAAGAAAGTAATATGCCATCAGGACGCAAACCAAATCATTGAAACAATAGCCTTCAAATTCACTTGGAATTTCATCTCTTAAAAGGTGAACTTGAAGGCTATTGTTATCAACGATTTTTCTTCTAAGTAAGTGAAAATACGGACATATTTCTCATCGACCCTGTACAAATCCCATTGCTGAATGAGGGTTTTTCTTCAGCAATATGTGAGAGAACTAGTGGGGGATATATTGAGCATAGTAGTAGGATATTACTAAGAACATAGTGGTAGTTAGTTAGGGGTGTCTTGGTTTTAGATAGGGTAAATTAGGGATCTTAGAAGGAAATTATTTTGAGAATGTTGAGTATGGGACTTGGGAGAGAAATACCCCACAATACAACCAAAATAATTCCCCTCTAAGATCTCTAACTCTCCCTATTACAACCGAGGCAGGCTTAGCTAATTACCATTATGGCCTTATTTTATCTTACTACCCCAAATACTCTCACACATACATCTTTCTTAATACATTCTGTGAGGTAACTTAAAATGCAAGCAATGACATACAACAAGACACTATCATAAAAGATTTTGATTAAAGAATAAAAACAAACCTCCTGAACATCCTCAAGAAATGCTTCATGTGATCCATCATAAGACCCGGCGGCTAACCTCAAATCGATAGTCCGGAAGTCCAATGGTCGAGAAACCATGGCTGGAGGACCAAGAAGTCCTTCATCATCATTATCATTAGAAGCCATCAATTTTCGGCCAAGCAAGTTGCAGAAGACTTTTCCATCATCTGCAGCAGCAGCGCGACGTAATACAATGCGACATTGCTTCATGACAATATCTGATATAGCAATACTAGTTATCCTCTTTCTTCGTTTTTCAACTTTTTGGGGCAAGCCATCACCACATATATCGGCAAGTAATGAAAGAACGGCTTTCTGTATTTGATAATCAGAAACAAGCAAGTTATATAAACAAACAAAATGATGAAAAAAGCACAATGAAGTTCGGAAGAAACTAAACTATATTCAACTAATAACTACAAATTCCTGAAGCCAAAAACAAGAGCCCAGACAAGATAATTTTCCACAGATTATCTGTTTGAATCTATCCAGTTTTATGTAAACAGCAAGCACTTGCGATCACAAACTATGCTGACAACTTCAGCTGTCCAGCCTGTCCTCTCTTTTCCAAGGCCACCCAAGGTGTACACTATATAGCCACCCTTGTATAGGTGGCCATTTCATTTTCTGATAAGAAACTAAGATATAAATATAAAGACAGCACATAATATCTATATTCAAGCTATAAATAACCGAAGTTTCACTGAGGAAAATGAAAGAACACAAGGAATACACAAACAAAGCCTACAAAAAAAAAAAGGGGAGACAAACTGTAAAAAGGGGACTCCAGTTAAGTAAAACAAGACCTGAAGGATAACTACAAAAAGACTTCACCACAAGCCCATAAAGAAACATAGAACATTACAAGGAAGCAAACATTACTCAAAGGCCTCTCAAGCCCTCTAAAAACTCAATTATTCCTCTCTCCCCAAAGACCCCACAAAACAACACACTTCGGCCAACCACAAAAACCTTTCCTTCGCATGAAAAGGTGGATAAAAAACTAAAGAAGAAACTCCTCCATCAATTCTCATCTCTCAATAACCCCTATGCCTAGCAAAACATAAGCCAAACTCCTCGAAGAAGAGCTCCAAACTCATCTACCCTCTTACAAATACTGCAACATAGCGACCAAATCAATAAAAAGTCTGGACTCTTATCCAAAAAAAAAAAAAACACTCTTTCATAGATAACCTACCACACCAAAAACTTGGCAAAGACCAAACCATCATGGGAGAAGGATTAGGCAGACAATGAAAATTGGATCTAACAGGAAAAAAGAAAACCCTGCAAACGGACTAGGATTCCAAAAATAAATAAATAACATTTCTCCCCAAATTACAAAAAGAACTCCCCAATCAAAGATAAAAAGGGCCACAAAATCCATATTCTCCTGTCAGACAGGATAGAAAAACCCAAACAAGGCGAGGAAGAAGTGACAAAATGAGAAATAAACGAAGCCACCTAATGATTCCTTTCAGAAGAATAGAAGATAGATGATATAAACCAGGAAATAAAGAGCAAACAGGTCTATCTCCAACCACCTATCCTCCCAAAGATTATTATCCTTCCCGTCACCCATCAAACAATCAATGATAGACTTGAGAAAAGAATAGGAAATCCTCAATGATCTCTCTACACTCCCACTCTCACTCCCCTAAGGTTTCTGGAAGCTCCTTTTGGTTTAGGCTCCTTTTTTTTCTGTATTGCCACGTGTAATCTCAATGGAAATTAGATATTAAAAAATAAAAAATAAACACAAACACAATGGCTTTTGGATCAAATCTAAAATAAAAATAACCGTTATTGTTCCTTCCAAAATATGACAGATATTCAATGGCTATTAAAGCCTCCAGAAAAGATTCTGTTTTTTATTGGACACTAGTCCCTAGGGGCTAGGAAAATTGATGGGTCCAACAAAATTCAGATATAATAGCATAGCACCCCTAAAATGAAACTTAATTCTTCCACACTATGCTCTATGGAAAAGTTACGCAGAAGAACTACAACTCTTTGTGCACTCCCTGAGCTTGGGGAGACCTTTAATCAATCAATAAGATAAGGTTCTTTAATGCTGAAGGCCTTTATATTCTTTCACTTTTTTCCAATAAATGTTAGGTTTCTTATCTAAAGAAAAAAAAAAGTATCATTATGTTTTACACCTAAAAGATGATTTTGGAGAGTTAGGAATATGAATTACGAGGATTCTAAAGATAGGAGTAGAGATTGGTGAAAGGTGGGATATTGTGTTTTTGTACGTCTCTCTCTTTCCTTTTTTTCTTCCTTCTCTTTTTTTTTTTTTTTTTTTGAATAAGTAACAATTTCATTGATGGTATGAAATTACAAGAAGGGAGCAATGCCCCAATCCAAAGGGTATCTCTACTCGCTAGGTTATTTTTAGCTTTTTCCATACCCATCAGGTGCTTATTTCCTTGAACAATATTTGTTTCTTTTCATTAATAATTTAATCAATGAAAAGCTCATTCTTGTTAGAAAAAGAATATATTATTTATTATCCAAGTTTAAAAGATATTCAAAAGGAATATAGAGAATAAATAAACTGGCACCTTTGTAGGTCCTGAAGCGTTGCCCTTGTAAACTTCCTTACTAATTGAATGTTCCAATATCTTTTTCGCCCATTCCGGTGGGTCCCTCTCCAAAGCATCATAAACACACTTCCTAATTCTAGTTCCCACATTGGTAGGTAACTTTCTAACAGGTTCTAGCACTTGTGCCCACTCTGGCATATTACCATCAGTAACCAGCACCTTCTCACAACCACCCCCAGTTGTTGTATCAGGGGTTTCCTCTTCTAATGTAATAACATGCTTCTCTCTATTCAATGTTCCAAATATTTGCTTTGTAGCCTCTGCAAGCAGCTGAAAATAACAAATATTAGTGTGAACCCGGAAAAGAAACTATCAGAAGAGTAACAATTAATCTAACATGTAAAAACAGAAGAACCCCGTAAAACAAGGGAAAATATACATCTCATGGTTCCAGACAACATATTCTCGAAACTAACACAATCACTGTAAAGTTAGCTGACCCGAAGTCAAAAATGTTTTCCATAAGTTGTTCTTAGAAGGAAGAGATGTTTTTTATTCAAAAATCCTAATTATGAGCCTACCGAAATGTAACCTCAAACTAATTTATCAGACCAAACTGCTGCAGCTGAACTCAAGGAAGATATAATTCATATTGCTGCTGTCTTCTAAATATACACTTCAAAGTTATTAACCACTGGCAAACTCACACGAACTAAACTCCTTTCATCAAAACCGAACTCATAAGAATATGTATCCATTACATAGTAACAAACATGAAAAAGAATTTCCTTGCCACATAAAAATCCTCAACAACCTAATGAATAAGTTTTAGTATCCAATGTCAAAACAAAACTAAGTTCTTAGTATTATTACACAAGGAAGCCATGACTTTCAAATATCAGACTAAGTATCTCCTTGCCCATGCTAGCTTCCTAAAAAACTTGTCCACGTGGAAGCTAATATGTCAATCATGTGACTTCAGGCTTTTCTTTCAAGTTAAAATTGTAATAAATAATTTAGCCTCAATCATCAAATAAGAGCCATAGTGTTATCATGGTGAGACAAAATGTATTAGCTTTCCTTACAAATTACTATTGTGCTGAAGGTTAAAAGAAAAAATCAGCATTGGCTACAGAAGTTTAACATATATAATAACTGGAATGAAACAGAGGAACAAATTTGAAATGTCACGCCTCAAGCATCAAATAAGAACCATAGTAATACCATGGTGAGACTACATGTATTATCTTTCCTTACGGGTTACTATTGTGCTGAAGGTTAAAAGAAAAAATCAGCGTTGGCTACAGAAGGTTAACATATATGAAAATTGGTATGAAACGAAGGCACAGATTTGAGGCATCATGCTCAAGAAAAGATGTAAATTGACTAAAAGCCATCTTACAAATGCATCTGCCTCCATCCCAGCCACTCCAGTTAGAGAGCCACAAAGCACACCACCATCACCTTGTAGGCATCGAAAGACTCTTCCACTTTCACGAGCAGTTACTTCCGCTGACTCAAGATTACCATTCATGGATAAGACAGCCAAGATGAATCGGTGAGCTAATTCCGGCCACGTTAGTTCATTGAGAGGGAGCAAATTCAGCTTCATTTTCCTAATAGAAGATGCACTGTCCGCATCTTTTTTCCTTCCTCGCTTTGGTTTGGACTCTCCACAATCAAAATTTGGATCCACAAGAGCAGCTACCTTGGATTGAAGCTCAGTGATTAGCACTCTTAACAGAGAAGTGTGAGCTATTGTTAAAGCTGCACCCACGCATCTGCTGTCTGTTGAGGAAGATAGATTACCTTCAGGTACCTCCTTCATCACCCTTGTTTCCATTTGTATAAAAGCATGTGGATCTCCATTAGTATTAAACTTTGAGGATACTCGGCCATTTGAGAACTCGGTGTTAAGAGAATTTAAAAGTGGGTCTTTCTTAAATTCACTCTCAGACTTTTGGAAAGTAGTAGCCCCACCACCCCGCAGGTTGAAAAGATCTTCCTCAAGTTCCTCAAGAGATAAGGCCTCTTTAAGGCCCAAGTTTTCGTGGAAACGAGATAAGAAATCCCAAACCTGGGTCATTAAGATAACGTCTAAAGGTTCCATGCTAAAGAAATAAGAAGTCCAAATTAAAAACACAATTTACATTATCTCAAATAAACAAATTGCCAGCATGTACCTGGTAAACATCACCAGTAAGTTCAGGAGGAATATGCAAGCACACAAACTTTCCAGGAGGAGGATTCTTGTCATCGGCATTGCCATCACCAGCTACCTTGGCTTTCTTGAATCTTCTAAATAAGAAATTCAGTGGCTCATCTTCTTTACATTCTTCTCCATCAAATTTCTGAACCTCTAGGACTCCATTTTCAACTGTCGGTAAAGTTGTACTGTCCATTCTCTTATTTACAAACTGATATCTTGAACAAGATTGTATCCGCGGAATTTTTTCAAGTATTTCTTGTACAAATTCCATGTCTAACCCGAATCTATCCTGATCCAGCCACTTTTCAAGTTCATCAGGTAAACTTTGCTCATTCTCAACTTCAACCACAGATTGGATGAATGCAGAATTTGGAAAACCACAAAATTTTGCTAGTCTAGAGTTCAGTTCACTATAGTCTCTAATTCTACAATGGCCTAGAAAACTCTGTTCGTTACCCACATGATTACAGCAGAATCTTAAAGTGTTTTTCCGATTGCATAATTCAGAACATGCTTTGATCAAATCATGTGACATCCTTTTCCAAGCTGTTGACGATGAAGTATCTTCAACTGAAATCTCACCAATTTCATCCCTCAAATATTGATAATCTGATAGGTTTCCAGACTTTCCAATGGAACTTGCTTCATGATGCAGTCCATTTTGCATATGAACATTAAAAGCTCCATCAGAACAAACACCAAGACAAGACAAAATATCATCTTCATTTGGTGGACAAAGGTCTGAGAAAATCATCTGTAAGTTCTCGTCGCTACCATTATTGATCAAACCATCTTCTTTGTGTTGTTCAACAGAAAAGTTCTCACTTATTCCCTTAGAGAGGACAGTTGAACCTACTGGAATTGGAAAAGCAGAGCATGGACACCTCCTAACCCTAAAGAGGGGTCCAGAATCACCGCCATCTAGCACTTCATTTACAAAAATAGAACCAGTAACTTTGTCATGCCAACAAGATCTAAAACCTACTGGATAAACCCGGGTAACATCATGATATGAAGGTCGTGCATCAATTTCCCCCAAGGAAAGAACAAAAAAGTCTTCAAATTGAAGTGGAAATCCTTCCTATGCAGTAAAACAAACAAAAGAATCAGTAAGGAAACGGCAATAAATAATAACTTTAATTTAATAACGGAATCAGTACATAGGCATTGTGGGGAAAGATAGAGCTACATGAACAGAATAAACATAATCACTAGTACACTTACATAACATTGTGATGAGATGGAACCTCCATTCTCTTCTGCCACAGCTTCCTCAGAATTTTCAAGATTTACAACTGTAATAACAGATGGGCTTCGACGGTCACACAAGAGCCCCTTAGATCGATCATTAATCAAACCCTCGTTGTTATCAGCAAAACCATTGGCAACCAAAGATTTGGTTGACTTCCTTCTTTTTGGTATATAAGACTTCCCAGAAAAATGTGAAGACCCTTGTCTTCTTGCTTTGGATTGCATAGAAGACATCAACCCAAGATGACAAGCAACTTCATAGACTGAACCAAAAGTCTTCCCGTCAGGTGCATGGTAAATAGCATAAAGTTCACAACTGTCAACGGACTGTTTAATCTCTACACACCATCCTTCCTCCAACACACCATGCCTCTCAGAAATAAACTCTCTAAGAGCCTGCAGAAATACTTCACTAGTATTTTGAGATGACAATTTAACTGATGTGCCCCTACTACTTCTACAACTTCCTAAAGGACAGCCCAAATCTACATCCAAGCTTCTTCCCATAACCTGTGTCTGCTGCAATATGTCTTCTAAACCCATTTTTACTTTATTTTTCACAGTATCTGAAGCTCTTTGATGGCCATATCCGTTCCCCGAATGTAACAGGTTCCTATATTTTGCAGGTGAGCAAAAGGTAGTACCACGAAAAGAATTGTCTACTGCAGTGTGCTTTCTAGAAAAAGGAAAGATTAAAATTGAAGTAAATTACTCTAATAAAAAAAATAAAAGAGCACAGTACTACATACTAGTTTGATCTCACGAAATAGAGTAAATCCTAATTCCCAAACATGCATATCTTCATAAGTAGGTAGACGAGAAACACGTGAAGGCATCCTCCAATGTTCAAGCTAGAAGACTAACACAGAGATATGACATTGTAACTGGTAAGTCAAGCAAACAACCCATGCAAATTAACAATAAGAGTGGAACCTATGCATTCTTCTCCACAACCATCTTATCCCCTTCAGCAAAGACCATAGGAGAAGAAAGCACATTTAACTGCACAACAACTTCTCTTGGTTGTGGCAGAATAACTAGAAATGACCAACTAATTTCCCCCACAGTCAAGATGTTTTGAGATTAAATGGCTCAAGTTCACAGTCTTTGCTGTTTAAAGTTTGTTCTTCCGAAAATTTAGAAGCTCACAAGTCACAACAAATATAATACAGCTGATCTTCACAACAGCTACCTTGAACAAAGAAAAACAAGACAGAAAAAACACCATTGCCAGAACACATGCAGAGGGGTAGAACAGGATCTAAGAGCATACTTTCTGACACAGAAACACACTAACTACCGTTATTAACTTGAGGGAAAGTTGTATCAATTAAAACCCTAAACTAGTAATTATATCAATTTAAACTCTGAACTTACATAAATTTATCAATTTATACCTTCCATTACTTTCCATTTGAATAAACATTGTGTGAGACTTATAATTTTATCAATTAAACACCTAGACTTTCATAAGCAAATCAATTGGGACACTCAGAATTTTTTCTTAAATCGTCCATGCATCAATTTTAATCATCCATTTTCCTAATCCGACATTTGAAGAAGTCTACCCATTTGTAAGAATTTATGAGGTAATCTTAACAAAAGGTATAAATTTATTCACTTATGAAAATTTAGAAGTTCAAATGAGACAATTATAAGCCTCACAAAATATTTTTCAAACAAAATTTAAGGATCTGTGTAAATTGATACACTTATAAAAGCTCAGGGTTTAAATTGATACAATTATTAGTTCAAGGTTTTATTCAATACAATCCAAAGTTAAGTTTAGGGTATAAATTGGTATTTTCCCTTAACTTTATTCATTTCAAAGCTGAGTGAGACATCAAACTCATAGCATAAAAACTAGACACATAATACATGGGAGTGTTTCATTTTGCAACTTCTTAAAAATTTATTAAGCCTACAATCTATAGACATTGGCATGCTCTTCGTATTATACGTGAAGCACTCATCTTCAAACATTTTACATTCAAAACGACAATAACTCCAACTAAATTTCCCTAACATGAAAACTTCCTAACTCAAAGTTCTCGTGGAGTAGTGGAAACTCAAAAGATGTACTCCAGAAAATGACAGCAGTAGCTAGAACTAGAAGAGACCCAGAAGTAACTACGCCTTCTATTCCCCGTTTCACCCACAAAACCCCATACCTGAAACCCGGCAATTCCTCACCATCCTCGCCATACGCATCACCATCACTCGGCGGCGAAGCGTTAATATCCAACAACTGCTTCGACTTAACCCCAAGCGGCCAGCGTTTACTCTTCACTCCACTACTGAAACAGTCCCCACAGACCCAATCCTCAAAATTCAACGCGTGAGCGCCCCGCATTCCGGTACAAGCGAGGTGAAACCCCCGCTCGCATCCGTCACACACCACCACATGGCCGCGCACTTCCGGCTGGCCGCACAAACCACAGACGGAGCCGCGTACCCCGCGAGGGACATGGGCTGGGTCGCCATCGGAGGGCGGAGGGTTGTCGTGGAAGGAACGGACGACGTCGAATGTATCGGATAGGGTTTCGGAGAAGGAAGAAGGAGAAGGGATCTCGTTGAGATCGATGCCTATGCCGGTACCGATACCGGAACGGGTGGTGGAGTCAGTGGGGTTCGGAAGGTCGTTGAGTTGTGGGTGTTCGTCGCTGGAATCGGTGAGTTCCATCATCCGAGAAGGGGTTCGGAGGGGAAGTGAGTGAAGAAGAGGATAGAGGATGGTACCATTGCTCAGTTGAGAGATTCCGGCGGGGAATCGGAGAATGTGAGAAGGATCGACGGCGGAGATTTGAGGTTTTTGGTGGTTCCGTTTTTGGTTTTGATTTTGAGCGAAATGGGAGAATGAGGAGACAGAGGTGCGGAATGGAAGAAACTGGGACCGAAGCAGGACCGGACCGTATCGAAGAGACCGTCTTTTTTTTTTTCTCTCTCTCTTTTTTTCTTTTTCTTTTTTCTTTTTTTTTTCTTTTTTCTTTTTCTTAATTAATAAATGCTTTTGTTTCCTTTTCTTTTTTTCTTTTACCCTTTTTTCCCGTTGAAGTGAGATACATGATGTGAGAGTAAGAGTTTAAGTACTCGCGATGTACGATGGACACATTGACATCTGAAAGGAACTAAAGTGCTCGAGCTCTCGAAGCATCCGGTTGCCCTTCCTTATAGCACCCGTGGCTGTCGAATTTGAAATGTTTGATAACGGTTTTGTTTTTTATTTTTTAGGAAATTAGTTTTGTTTCATAACTATTCTCATTTCTTATTTTTAAATTTTAAAAAATATTTTTAAAAAATAAGTTAAAATTGAGAAACAACAAAAAAAAATATTTTATTTTGTTCATGTTTCTATTTCTATAACGATATATTTTATCTTGTTCATGTTTCTATTTCTATCCTATCGTTATCACTAATAATGATTCTCAATTTTTGGTACATTGGTATTGGACACTCATAGTAACTAAATTCTAATTTTGACACAGATAAAAGTATCTATCTCGACCTATCGCATATAGATGGTGTATTTCAGCAGATTTGTCATTTAAGATAATTTTCTTTTTTTTCCTTTTATAATTGTTTCTATCTTTTATATTTTATTTATTTTTAATTAATTTTACTATTTACAAAAATAATTCTCTTATATTTATATTTTATTTTAACTTTAAAATTGAATTTTAAAGTTCTCCAGTATTTAAATTTATATGTTATTTTAATTTTAAATATGTATATTAATTTTTTTTTATATTTCACCTTTTAAGTATTAAATTCTGCAATATGTGTGTTTATATATTACTTTAATTCTAATATTTTTAGTGGATTTGAAATCAAGTATAATTTTACAATATATAAATTTTATTGACTAAAACATTCATTTAGCTTAACTTTAATATTTTACGACCACAATATTTACATAATTATATAACTAAGTTGGATTTGATTCGACATTATTTAAGACAAATGACTCGAGTTAAATATGACAAATGTCTATCAAATTTGGGCAAACATTTGAATGATATGATGCAATTCTATTATTATATTTAGTTGTCATCAAGATTTTACTTTTATTATATGATATAAACTTTTGATAATATTTTTTTTTCGATATTTAGTATATGACATGTCTTAATTTTTTTTATATTATATTGTTAAAAAAAACAATAAATAGTTATTAAACAAAATTATGTTTTTGTATTTCTATTTTTTTAAAGAAATATGAAACAAAAATAGTTATCAAACATAGTCCTATTTCTTATTCTAAAAAGAAAGCAGGAAACAAAAAACATGAACGTTATCAAACGAACAATCTCGATTTCCAATTCCCACTTTTGGTTTTAAAGTTAAGATATACAGATTCAAGACAAATTCTCGTGGCAAATTATACAAAATTCCATTTTTTAAGCCAACAATTACATGTGAATTTTCCAAATGCTATCAATTTGCACTAAAAACATAAATTTGAAAACATATATTTCATATTTTTAATACGTGTTTATAGCATATTTAAATTTTAAATTATATTTTAAATATTTTTTCAAAATATATTGATAATATATTTATATAAATAAAGTTAATTATAGTTCTTCACTAAATATTAGGTTTAAACTATTACTAGTTAATTTATTAACTTGTTTTATTGTAGAAAAGTTGTATAATTATTATTTCGTAATGAGCATATAATATTTAATATATTACATATTTTAGTTTAACAAAAATAATTGGGTTTATGACATGAAATATTATATTTGTTAATCTTTTTAATATAATTTTACATTCTAAAATATTAAATTAAAAATCTAGATACATTAAATATAAAAAAAATGTCGTTTTCAAAATTTGCGATCATAAAATCCAAAAATAATTTTCTAAAAATACAATTTTCTAAAAATGATTTTAGATTGCCTACCAACACATATTTGCTCCACTGAATGAAAACATAAAACAAAACTTGAGTTGCTTGCCAAACAAGCTCTTATAAACTCATACGGTAGGTAAGGGTTGTTAGATTGGGAATCTAGATTCTATCTTCAGATTTATTAGTTTAGTAAATATGTGTTTAATAGACAACTTAAATTTTGGTTTTAAAATGTTAAATTTTGTACTTCAATCATGCAAATTCTAAAAACAACATTTCCATTTTCAACTTAGAAAATGTAGAATTATATTAAGTAAATATTTTTAAAAAATCATTAGAAATATTCATGTTATAAACTTAATTCATATTTTTAAAATATATAATATCTATTATAAATTATATAATATTATTAACTACTAATTATACACAATAATACAGATTCATAAATTAATTAATAATAGTTTATAGTTAACCTAATATTTAGTGAGCAGCTACAACTAGTTTCATCTACCAAAAAAACATATTTGAAGACATGAAATATAATTTTGTCTTATTGGTTTATTGTTTTTAGATTTTATACCAAAAAGCTCTAGCTTACCCTATCTCTTCATTATTTGCGTCAAATGTCTAATTGTTCTTAGTAACAAGGAAGACTCTCTCTTCTTTTAAAGGAATTAGATCAAGTAATTTTAGAGAAATTGCAAAAACACGTCCTTAAAGTATGGGGTTGATTGCAATTATACCCTTAAACATTTAATTTTCAAAATTGAGCCCCTAAACTTACACATGTGTTTAAATTGGGTCAAAGTGGACCTTCAAATTTATATAATGTATAAATTGTAACATTTATATAAGTATGAATGTTCAATTTTTATCATTTATGGAACTAATTTTATAATTGTTGTAAGTTTAAGAATGTAATTATACCTACTATCATACTTTAGATACTGTTTTTACAATTTGCTAAGTAGTCATTATCCCTCTTAACCTATCTATTCTTTTCTAATAACGGTCTCATTTTTCACAAGGGCTCAAACGACGATCGTTGATTTTAAGGCATATTCATGAAATTGAATGCTTGAGATGAAAAGTAGTTTGGACAAACATCAATTGACGTAATTTTATGAGTGAATTAATTTAGGAATAAATATTTTGAAAATACAAAAATCAAAATCAACAAACTGAATGTATGGGAGTGAAAGTAATATTTAAAGCTTTTCTTGTTTGTACTAAAGGTAATTTATAGCAAACAAACAAATAAATAAATAAATAAAAGAATAATGTTTAATATGGTGATTGATCAATTATTGTGTGCATCCACATGTTTAACTTATAGTTAATTGACATATATACTAATTTGTAACTTAAACAAGAAATGTTTTTTTTTTTTTTTTGTAAGTACATTAACAAGCAACATTTAAACGTCAAATAAAGAAATTCACAATACTTCTTTTCCTTTCTTTTTTTCACTTTTTTGTTTTTGTGTTGTTAGTTATTGGTATAGACATCAAACATTTTTATCCTCACACGTACAAAATTTCAATATTATATGAACATATTTCAACTAATTAAAATACTATAAAATTATAAAATCAAAATTTCACCGACATATATTTGACATATACTTAACACCCAATAACAATAGTGGGCATATGTCAATCTTTACAATTGTGAAATAAAAAACGATATGATTTTTTTCAAATGCTGTTCATAAATTGTTTGTGCAATTTTTCATATTTTATAGGATTATATTATACATTTACTTCTAAAGTTTAAATATTGTATTTCATTCGCTCTACGTGTTGAACTCTTAAAAAATAGTTGTATTTATTCCTTTTAAATAAAAACATTTATTTCACCTCCGGCAAGTAGTTAGTGGTTCAAATTTCTCACTTCACATGTTGTTAAACTCTGAAGGAAAAAAAAAGAAAAAAGAAAAAAAGAAAAAAGATTGTATTCATTCTCTTCCGGTCCAAGAAAAGTATTTTATTTATTAACTCCCTGACTTTAGAAATATTTACCTTGTTAAAGGTTGACGAAGATTTGAATCTTCATCCCACCATTACAACATTATCCTTTAAAAATAATAATAACAACATATTTCCTTAAGTATATTGTTTAACAAATATTGTGAGGATATGGACTTACTCATAATATTTAGAAGGGCATATTGTCTTAAACCAATTGAGTTATGTATCAATTCGAGCATAATTTAGTGGATAAATATATTAACTACTATCTTAAAAATTGATGGTTAGGTGTTTCACCTATGAATTTTTATATTATTATTATTATAGAAACACCTTGCAATCTGTTGAAGTAAAAAAAAAAAAATGTTGAATTACAATTAAGCAAGGGCAGATTTATGAAGGGACTGGTGCTCCCTCACGTCGTGTTGTTTTATAAATATATATATTGTTTTCTACTAAATATAAAAAAATTTATTTGCGTATTGAATGTATAATAGTGCGTGCCCCTAAGACGTCAAAAAAAAAAAAAAAAATTTAATTGAATAATAAAAGAAAAAAAAGGGGGGCCCCCAAGACATCAAAAAAAAAAAAAAAAATTTAATTGAATAATAAAAGAAAAAAAAGGGGGGCCCCCAAGACATCAAAAAAAAAAAAAAAAATTTAATTGAATAATAAAAGAAAAAAAAGGGGGGCCCCCAAGACATCAAAAAAAAAAAAAAAAATTTAATTGAATAATAAAAGAAAAAAAAGGGGGGCCCCCAAGACATCAAAAAAAAAAAAAAAAATTTAATTGAATAATAAAAGAAAAAAAAGGGGGGCCCCCAAGACATCAAAAAAAAAAAAAAAAAAATCATGTAATTTTGGCAATCTGGCCACTGTCAATTTAGTATTTAAAAAGCTCGTAAAATATTAAAAATACTTAAAAATTTAATTGTTGTATTAGATAAAAAAAAAAAGTTATTTCTAATTGAACCTCACAATTTTAATTTTGTAGCCATTAGTTACATTTAAAAAAACTTACTCCATATTCACATTAATCAAGATGTGAGTGATTTAGTATATTTTTTTCAAAGTTTAAGAACTATACATGACACAAATGTTGACGTTAATGGACTAAAATTTTAACCTTATATAAAGTTGCGTCTCCTAACTAAAATTTTGAATCTGTCACTACTCGTATGTCAGTTAGTTATGATCGTTTTAACAATATTATATAATTTAAATATTATATAGATGCATCTAAAACTATATTTATATGAAATTGTGCCTTGTAAAAAACTCGTGGATCTGCCAAAATACTTTAAGTTCAACTAGTGTTACATTTTTTTTCTTTTAATATTCATGTCTAAAAAAGAAGAGTTATTAAGTTTTTAGGTAGAGTGGTTTTCTTTGCCTTTGTTTTTTCCCTTTTCCTTTGAGTTTTACGGCATGCATTTTTTTTTTTTTTAAGTAATACAAAGAATAACAAATTGCGGATATAACCACCCAAATATCACGGATAAGTCGTTTGCATATCGTCTGATGTCTCTAGATGTTGTTTTTTTCTATTAAAAAAAAAGAAAATCCAATTTGTAGCTTTTTCCAATTCTCTAACCTTTTTGAATTTTCAACCTTATTTTCTATCCAGATTTTTTCTAAAATTGAACTTGAAGAAAGCTAAGAAAAACAAAAATACATCTCAAATTTGTAACCAAACTTTTTGAATTTATATTAATTTTAGATTATTTTTAAATATAAAAAAATGTACTAAAATATTTATAAATATAACAAAATTTCATATACTACTCCAATTGATAAACCTAAAATAGTCTATCGCGACCTATCACAGATAAACTATCATATTTTGCTATTGTTTGGAAATATTTTCAATAATTTTGTCATTTAAAATAATTTTTCTTAATTTTGTTTTATTTATCGTCAAAAACTTTTATTTTCAAAAAAAAAAATAAAAAATGAAAAGATAACACCTCTCTATATATGCTTAAGAAAAGATAACCTATATTTTAGGTTTTAGTTTCATTCAAACTTCTCCTATTGAAGTTTCACATTATTTCATCTCAAACTTGAACGTATCTGATTTTTTTTTTTCATAAAAAACGTTAATTTCCAACGAATAAAATTTAAAAAAAAAAAAAATCTTGCACAAATGTGTAAAGAATGCTGCTATTATATCATGTCGGCAATAATTCCATATAATAATAAATATCAACTTTACATTCGTAATAATGTCTTTTAACTTTATCATATGAAAGACTAATATAACATGGAAACCACAACTTCTTGGTGGAAGCAATTAAAATTGAGACTATATTATTTACATTTTTCAAAGTTTCCTTATTTAGATAGAACATAGTTAATCCAAGATATTCTCCATATTGGCATTATTGGGACCTACATTGATACACATGCTTGGCATACTTGATCCTTTCAATTATGTTAGAAATTTTGTATACATTATACATAATTTGGGAGCAATACTATCACTATCAAATAAATTATGTTAATGCTAGGCTAGTACTTCCTAGGTCATCGTCTTACCGTTAAACATCGTATTTGACTTTCTATTTTTATGACCTATATTGTAAATGACATATTCACTTCATATCATTTCTCAGTCTTCACTATTATTTATTATTCTATATTACTAATCATATTCTCGACTTCTATTTTTTTTTTTTAAAAAAAAATTATATTCTTAAATTCATAGTTTGTTACTTAGATAAGTTTGTTCTAACTTTTCACATAAAAAAATCACAATATATTTTTTTATATAATTTTTCATGATTTTTTCTCCAAAATGTCCGTTGACATATTTGTAAATCTGAGTTACTGATAATTACATCGACATCGATATTTTCGTCCTTCCTTATAAGTTGACATGGGGATGTTGATTGAACTAACAAATGATTGTTTGACCTATCAATTTTGATATAGTTGAGTAAGAAAGAAAAGTAAAGTATATTTGACTAGTATTTCAAAGAAAAAACTTGAAAACAAGGAATTTAATGTGAAACAAAGTCTTAATTTTTTATTTCATTGTTTTTAAACATGCGTTTAGTGGTAAATGTAGAAACTAATTTTAGTTGTGCAAAAATATGATTGATAACAGAGTTATAGAAAACAAACTAATATTGACTTTATAGACAGTTCATTTGAGTTACGAGAAAAGAAAAAATGAATTACTAAACATGATCTTAGGCTTAGCTACTTAGGACAAAATAAGACAAGGGAAGAGGGGGGAGAATGACATTTTCGGCATATTTTAATTTAATTTTGCGGGAATGAAGGTGAAGAATTTTCCTGCCTAATTCTTTCTCTTAAATAAAAACATCAACCAAATAAAATATTTTTCAAAATCTATATGTTTAAATGGGCAATTTTTAATATAATTTTCATGTAAAGATATTATACAAATATTCCAATTATAAAAACAACAACACTTCATATACCAAATTATAATTAAAATCGTCAACCATCATTTTTGGAAGTTTAAATTTCAATATTTTGACATTGTGTTCTTTAATTTAAATAAATTTCAAATTCACAAGTATTCTGAATATATATATATATATATATATATATATATCCAAAAAGAAATAAAAATAATAATCATAATCAACATTTTGAATTATCATCCCAAACATGCCTTCAAGTAATTAGTCCAAACATATTGCCAAAGTATTTTAAGCAATTTTGTTCATTTGATAACTAACGACCATCTTGTTTTCTAGAACTATGTTTGATTATTCTTATAATTTTGTTGTTAAAAATTTTACTTTCATCCAACAGACATTTGAATTATAAGTTAAATTTTAAAAATAATATCAAACTTTGAAAAGCTAGTTTTTAATTTTCAAAATTTAACTTGATTTTTAAAGGACTTTAAAAAGCAAATATAAAAATAAGAAATTCTAATAGGAAAGTCTTTTATTTATTTATTTTTATACTATATTCAGCATTAACACGAAGTTTTTGGAGAAACGTATTTCGTGGAGTTGGACTTGTGTTTATGTTGGTTTGTGTGGATGTAGTTCAATCTTTTGATATCTTTGTTGAATGCATATGCTTTATTTGTAGAAGTAGAGCGTGTAGATGTTCTTTAAGTTGGAGTATTGAAATAATTTTTGTATCTTCAAATGTCTCTAGTCTTCCGGAGCTCAAAGAGTCTTCTAATAGTTTTAATCTTCAATTCTTAAGAACTTGAGAGTTTTAGTCTTTAAAGTTCAAAAGTTTTGATCTTCAGAGCTCAAGAAAACTTGAAGAACTTCAGTCTTTAGTTCTTTAAAACGGGAAAATTTCAGTCTTCAAAGCTCGAAAACTTCAGTCTTCAAATCTTGAGAGCTTTCGTCTTCATATCTTCAAAACTTGAGAGCTTTGATCTTTAGATTTTTTGAACTTGAGAGCTTTAGTCTTTAGAATTCAAGAGCCTCGATTTTTTAGATCTTGGGAGCTTCGATCTTCAAATTTTGGGAACTTTGTTTTTCAAAACTTGAGAGTTTCGGTCTTTAATTCTTTAGAACTTGCTTCAAAGCTTCAGTTCTCAGTTTTTTCAATCTTCCCGAAAATGAAGGGTAAGACTCCTATTTTATAGAGTTTCCATGGGCCTTAATCGACCTTGGGCTTGGATAGTTCATAGATTTGGCCTTCAGGCCTAATCAATCATATTTTTGGGCTCAATTGGACTTGTGCCAAATACTAATATTTAATTTGACTAAATTAATTTATTTGATCAATAGTCAAGACAAAAACACACGAGTCAATTTTTATCTTCAATTCAATTTGAGGCACATGTGTTGATCATTAATGAGCCCCAAAATTGATAATTTATAATTCTATCATTAATTTGAGAAATAATGTGCAACTTATAATTGGTCAAAATTCTCATTCAACACCAAGTGTTGAGGTTACAAGGATACATGACCTTTGACTTCAAAGAAGATGAGTGAATGTTACCTACCACTAAGTTATGCTTACTTTGTTTAGAGAAAACTAGTTTATAAAAAACTAATTATAAGTTTAATTTTCAAAACCATAAAACCAAAAACAAATTGTTATTAAACGAGATTTTAATCTTTTTTTTTGGGGGAAAAAGTAATTTATACTTTAAACTTTGGGAGTTGAATCACATGTCTCAAAACTAATAATTGTATCGATCAAACTCTAAATTTTTATAAGTAAATTACTTTGACACTTTTCATTAGGATGATGTTTTAAAAATCGTTAATACATAAATTTCACTTGTGTAATACTTCTTTAAATGTAGGAACTTATGTAATATTGAATAAAGAAAAAGGTTGGAATCAAATCAACACATTAGTAACTCAATCTTTCTGAGTGGTTTTTCATCTTCTCATTTTCTTTTATCCATCTTTATTTATTTAAGAGTAATTACATGATAATTTTTCCTACTTTGATAGCATTTTGGTAGAAGAACAATTTTATTTATATGATTAATGTTAAATGGAATCAAGTGAAAATAAGTGTAATCCACCAACTCAATATCTAGACTAATTAATTCACTTATGAAAGTTAAAGTTAGTAATTTAAATCAATATAATTATTAACTTTGATTTTTAATTAATACGACTGAAGTATTGAGTAACTAATTGATTTCTTTATCTAATTTTACATATATTTTTTTAGAAGTTCAAAGCTCATGTAAATTTTATATAATAACAGCAATCTCAAAATCTTAAAAAAAAAAAAACCTTAGTGAGGAACTAAAAGGCAAGATTCTGAAAATGATCAACATGGCGTTGCCATCTATGAAGTTAAATTAATAGAAGGGACACATGCATATAAGACATACAATAATATATATGTATTAAAACCATATAATATAATATAACAACAAGAATAATAAAAAATTATCTTAAGCAAATAATAATGTAACATAAATTTAAATATAAATAAGTTAGATGGGCAGCTTCCACCGACACAGTCTAAAGGCAATTTGAGGCAATGGGGTCCGATAGATATAAAGCTTGGAATGGGCAACAAAAAATCCAACTCTATCAATCAAAATTGAATGTGCCATTGCCTAATAAACCCCCTTCGTTATCTCTCAAGTTCCAACTTTTTCTAGAATCAGAATAAACTTTTACATTATAGATAAAAGCTAGTTTTTGTAATAGTTCCAACTTCTTTACATTGTTGCCAATGTTAGAGGTTGTGTATAGTAGTAGCAAAAAGTAAAGAGGGGAGGGACGGATATCTTGGATTGGTTTGTACCTAGTTCACTAGAATCCTCTTCGATTGTACCTTCTTGACTCGGATAATTTTAGTAAGTCACAGTGAAAGCTTCGTACAATGTCTATACAATATAAGTAGACACTAAACTTTAATATAGCTTTAATAATAATAATAATAATAATAATAATAATAATAATAATAAATGACATAAACTTGGGACTAAAATTAATTCAAAACAATTTATTTTTAGATATTTTCCTAGAGAACTGTATTAATTTGATCCAGCACTATTAATATTTCAAAATTACATGTAAATATAATTTTATATAAGTATAAAGATGAAAAAAAAGTATATAAGACACCACATAATCCAATTATTTAGGAATAGTAAATGCGCAGATAGCTTTTAAATTAGGTTCATTTTTCATTTATATATTTTAATTCATCGTTATTTTCACAAATGATCAATGGAGCTAAAAAATTTCATAAAAATTTATGGTCAATTACCCTCACAAATAGCCTACCGTTATATATATATATATATATATATATATATATATTATTAGGTTGATGAAGATCTTTGATGTTATGTATCAAAATACAATAATCTCAATCAAATTGAGATTCCATTTTATTTAGTAATAAACGTAACTTTATATTAATATATACAATACTCTCATCCGAAGTATAAGATAAATTAGTATTTGTGTTGACCAAAAATATTGTATTGCTTTTTATTATTATTACTATTATTTTATTTTAATAATTATTGTTTATTTGCCTCTCTATGATAAGAATGTTGTCAAAATTCATCTTAAAAGTAAAGCCATTTTAAGCAGGGGACAATGATATGCTTGCTAATGCATGTGGAGTTGTTGAATCATAGCCAATCTCTCAAGATTCAAATTCAATGGTTTATTTAAAGTTTAATTACAAATTTAGTCTTTAAGATTGTATAAAAAATACCATAAACATTAATAAGCATCTAATAGGTCCATCAACTTTCATGTTTAATTACAAATTTAATCTTTAAACTTTCAAGATTATACAAATTTAGTCTTTAAACTTTCGTTTCTATTTCATCACATCGTAGCATTGAAAAAGAATAAGAATATATCAAAATCAAAAAATGTTATTTCTTTATGTTGTTTACTAAGAGTGATCTATAATTGAAAAGTAAACACATTGATGTTGTTTATTTCAAACGGACATAAACAAGAATGAGAATCAAACATAATACTAATTGCTAAAATAACTCTGTCATATTTTTAACTAAATGAAATACATTACTAACTAATATGCTAATGTATTAACAAAATACTAATCCACAATCAATTTTATGTTTGTTGCTAATTTATTTTGTAGTAATGTTTCATATTCTAAATGATTTGTTTAATAATAACAATTATAACGAATTGAAATAAAACTAACCAATATTAATATAATGATACTTAATAAAAATGGATTCTATTTGCATAATTTATTTGATATAAATAAATAATTACTAACTAAAGTGAAACTTTATCAAATTAAAAAAATATAATAAAATTGTTTTATAAACATACAAATCAATTTTATGTACACACGGGCTAATAAAAATGATTTTATTTCAACAAATTAAATGATAGATAATTTGACGAAAAATATGTGTAATAGAAGAATACATTAATACCATTCTTTACTATAAGAAAAGAACAATGCCAAGGTGATAGAAAAAGTTGTAACATAATCACTAAAAATGTTAGGCATTAATAAGAAGATAGGGAACTATGCTTTAGATGTATAGAATAAAAAATGAGAATGGAATTGATTTCAGTTGTTGGAAAGAAATCAAATACTACAATAATATGATTTTTTCCCTATATTACGTCAATTCATTGTATTGTAATAAAATAATAGTAATAAATAATAGCGTGAGATTCATGAAATAAAATAATGGTAACATTACATAATGCATCAGATATTGAATAAAATGAGTCTACACCCTATAGTACTAGACTTTTCTTTTTCTCAAGTTTGGAGATGAATGATATGAACCTTCTAGGAGACATAGATTTTTAAGTTGGTGGTGAGTTATGCCAATTGATTCTGGCCATATTTACTGCTTCTTAATCAAAATTGTTACAATCATGATGAATTTTTTCTATTATTCATAATTTACAGAATGTTGTTAATTATTTTTACGAAAACCCACTTAAATAAAACTCGCTTTTCATATTACAATTTATTATTATATTGGAAGTAAACATAGTTTCATTATTTTTAGCATGATTTGGAACGAAAATATTCGTTCTCATTTACTTGAAGTAAACAAGACATATTTTTTCCACAATCATAAAAGAGTTAGAGAGAGAGAGAGAGAGAGAGAGAGAAAAAAAAGTAATGTGATTTCCTATCTGCCTATTCTATTGCCCAAATGGTTGTTGACCAATAAAAAAGATCTCATTTTCATTACCCTAAACAACGAAATACAAAATTCATTACCATGTCAAGAATGAGTCAAAATTGCAATTAAATTAAATAAATGTCAAATAAAATATAAATAATGGAAAAACAAATGATACCGACGTTTGGTTGATAAAGAAACGAGACTCTATTTTCAAAGCAAGCCTTGTTCGAACGACATATAGTATTTGTCTGTGACTAAGAGGTCTACGATTAACGACTATGTGTCTTAATTTTTTAAGAAGTTTGTCGAGCTCCACAGCATGTGAGGATACCTTTTGATAAAAAAAATATATGCCTTTATCAATTAAACTATGTGCTTGATTAACAACCCTGCATTGAACTAATAAAATTAAAATACACGAATAATAGTAGAAAGACTCTCAAACAATAATGTGTTCAAACTATGTGCTGATTACCTTGCTTAATAAGCACACATTAGAAAGTGTTAAAGTGAGTGTAATTCAATGGTAATTGATATGTACTCACTCTCTTAAGGTCGGAGTTTCAAATTTCTATATCCTACCTCGTTGTACCATATATATATATAAGGTTTACATATTATTTTTGTCCTATACTTTTAGTTTTGGTCCCTGTACTTTTAACTTTAGTTCATTTTGGTTTCTATACTTTTGAAATGAATTTTGGTCATTGTACTTTCAATTTTGGATTGTGGTTCTTAAACTTTTATGATTTTGATCCCTAGGAAATTAAATAAAAATGAGGATGAAGGGACCAAAATAGTCGTCTTTTAAATTAGAAAGACCAAAATGAACCAAAGTTGAATGTTATAAGGATTAAAATGAACATTTTAAAAGTACGTGGACTAAATTGAACCAAAGTTAAAAGTATAGAGACCAAAATTGCTAATGAGAATAGTCTCCAAGCTAGATATCTGAACATTTGAGATGAAGAACAAGTAGTAGTTAAACCTATATATTAATTAGAGAGTAATATTAATGGTATCTATGTGAGGGAAATTAATGTTGGATATGTGAAAATATGGTAAAAGAAGGGATAAGGAAAAAGAAAAGTGGCAGAGTGAGAAAATTAGGGAGAAATGAAGGGAGAAGATCGGAATCCAGAAATATAGGAAGGAACAGTAAATTGATTTCCATGGGCGAAGGCGGGGTCACATCACGTGCACTCCCTCTGCCTCTGCCGGCCAAACCTCCGCTTCTACTTCTTCTTCTTCTTCTCATTTCCATTTTCCGTCACTGCCACTCTCTCGCCGGTTATTAAACTCTCTCTTTCTTTTCTCAACTTTCTCCATTACTACCGGGAACTTCCTTGATCGCCATTACCCGCTTCGTCTTTTTGACAATCTTTCTCTGGGTACCTTTCAAACTACTTGCTTTGTTGTTTTTTTCATCTGGGTTTCTGTTTATTTTCTATTTTGAGGCCTTGAATCTGATTTTCAAGTTGAATTGTAATGTGGACTTGGTTCTGTAATGATTGTGATTCTTGATGACTTCATGGTCCAGATCTTGCCCCTTTTCTGTTTTGGATTGAGATTTCTTTCTGTTTTTGAATTTTGGGGTTCTGGATCTTCTTTGTTTTCAGTTCTACTGGCTGATTTTCTAGTTTTGGTTTCTTATATTAGTGAGAGGAGTTGCTGATTTTCTCTATGGTTAGTTCTTAATTCAATCTTGGAGTATAATTGATGACCATAGGCGATTGCTGCAATTGTATGGTTTTGCATCTGTGTTGATTTTGATGAATGAGATGGGATGGTGATTGTGGTGAGTGTAATTTGTGAGAGAGATTGTGGGGGTAAGGAAAGACATCTTTCGGATGTGGGCTGGGCACTCTCGGTTGCGTCTAGGAGTTGCTATGTTAGAATGATTTTGATGGCTGATCAAGTGATTCAGTGATGTCTGAAGATTTGGTGTTTTCTGATTCAGTGAATTTGAAAATTTATTGAAGTATGCATTTTTCTTAAGTTGAAGCTAGTATAGGGAGTTCCATGTTTGATCTTCTAAGGATTTGGTTATGTTTCTTTTTGGGCTGGTGTTAGAGGTTTTTTTAGGCTCTATTGCTGATGAAAATGTAAATGTTTAATGGATGAATAGTATTTTAGACTGTAGAAGAGGTCATTGAGATCGAAGATTTGAAATGTCAAATGTTTTGGGATGAAAATATGACATTCTTTTATATTGAATCAACTCGAAAATAGGGATGAAGACTTGTCTTTGGAAATAACTACATATTTTAGAACAATTACGGCGGTTATTGTATGCTGGCTCCTTGGTTTTTCATTAATGTGGATTTCATACAATTTTTCTTTTTCCTTCGGTTGCGAACATTTTGATCTAACTATTATTATATATTGCTTCTGATGGTTGTGCTGCTCTATTAATTTTTCTTCTGCTATGTATAATCTTAACAGCCATGTCAGAGAAAGCTCTTACAGCACTTAACACAGTGCCTAGACTGGAAGAGAGCAATGACAGCTCTTGTAAAGGGGATCTTAGTAAACAAGGTACAGAGACTTCTAATGGGATTGTTGAAGAGTTGAAAAATAAAAGCTCTGCTTCTATCAGATCTCAAGTAAATGGTGAAAATGGTAATCCTGTTTCTGAGGTTGGTAGTTCAGAAGTAGAATATATCCCATCTGAGAATTTGACCGATTTAGAAGATGTTTCATCGAGCCTTAAGGTATTAATATCACTAGATTTGCCCCATGATGGTTTTTGTTCCTCAGTCAACTGAAGTTTGACAGTTGCGGTTGATTGTCATTGATAATGCATGCTCAGTATTGTGATATACGAACTTGGATAACATCTTTACCTGTTTTAAAACTTCAGACGCTCTTAGCTGGATTGGAATCAAAAGATTGGGTTCTGGTTTGTGAAGCACTGAACAATACAAGACGGGTGGCAATATTTCACAGGGAAGACATGCTTGATATGCTGTAAGTCTTCAACTGTGACTCGATTGATTTGGGTGATTTTCTTGTTGGAATTAACTCAGACATGTTTGATGAGTTGTTTTGTGGTCTTGATTTTTGCATACCCTTGTATTCTTTCATTTTTTTCTCAATGAAAGTAATTGTTTTTAGTAAAAAAATGACTTATCTTAGGCAATACAATTTTGTGACAGGGGAGATGTGATCTCACTTTTGGTGAAATCAATGAAAAATCCACGAAGTGCTGTCTGCAAGACTGCACTTATGACATCTGCGGACATTTTCAGTGCTTATAATGACAAAATGATTGAATCATTGGACCCAATGGTAACTTTAACTTTCCCATGTTTGACTTCAAATTTTTTGTCCACTTTCCTGTTTCTTCAACGGTGATCTTTTTTCTGAGCTGTGAATGTAATGGAGTGCAGTTGGTTCAACTTCTTCTGAAGTCTTCTCAAGACAAACGTTTTGTGTGTGAAGCAGCTGAGAAAGCTTTGGTAGCAATGACTAGTTCATTTTCCCCAGAATTATTGTTACCAAAATTGGAACCATATCTTAAGAATAGAAATCCAAGAATTCGAGCCAAGGCTTCAATGTGCTTTTGTCGAAGTGTCCCACGACTGGTGAGGATTTTGCATCTTCGTTCGATATTCTTTTTATGGAGTCACGAATTATAATTTTGATCATTTTCTTACCGTCATCTATCTGGTTTTTGCACCTTGTTTCCATTTTCATTTAGTTTTGTGACTCTCATCCCTAATCTCTTGGTATCTGGAAAAAGGGAATTTGTCTAGAAATGAAGAAACTTTTATATTTGTGTCCTGCTCAGATGTTTAACACAGATTTGTTGATAGGGTGTTGAAGGGATAAGGGCATATGGGATTGACAAATTGATTCAAACAGCAGCATCCCAACTCAGTGACCAACTTCCCGAGTCGAGGGAGGCAGCTCGAATTCTCCTTCTGGAGTTGCAATCGGTGTACGAAAAGTTTCCTGACCTCCCAACGACAATGCCTGAAGATCCAGAGAAGGGCTCTTGGGAAGACTTTTGTCAATCCAAGCTCTCCCCTTTAAGTGCACAAGCTGTCCTTCGCGTCACAAATGTTTCGCGGGAAGGTATTGTCTCGAGTTCTTGACGCTTAGTAATGGTGATGATATCGAAACTTCAAAATGTGTACCCCCCCTTGTTCTTGAACATCTAGCCATGTGAGGAGCTCTGGCTAGCGTATAGTCCATGGTAGCTCTTATTCTTTCCCTTTCTTTTGGTTTGCTTTGTCAGATTTCATTGTAAATTCTTTGAAAACTTTTGAGGTACTGAGAACAGTTGAAGCGTGTATTTTTTGGTATTTCTTCCTATAGCTTATAGTAACTGCAATATTCTTTCAGATCCACTTGAAACTCAGAGATTGATGGTGTGAATATTATCAATACAAAAGTTGGAAGTTTAGGGAATAATATATTCTATGCCTATGCTTGAATTTTTTTCCTATGGATATATATTGATATCAGTTTATTGTTTTGTGCTTGATTGGATTTCATAACTCCACCCATTTGAGCCTCTGTTATGATGCTACACATGAAAATCATCTCTAATTTTCATCCATACATCCACTTTGCTTTTAAACTATGAACTGATACTCTTAAATTTGGGCTTATAAAACCCATTTTATACCATTCTAATCCTGATTTCATTAATCCAGGTTTGTTAGCCAAAACATTCATGCAGTGTCACACTCATTTTAGGACAAATTATATGCAATCACATTATTCAATACATTTTGCAAGTTTCATTTGATCTTACAGGCTTTTCAACTATTTGATAAGAATTATAAATCAATTGAATTTTGCTAGTTGAACCATCAAGTGATGTACATGTTACTATATTTTCATATGATGTCACTCAAGTTTGAAATCACAAATTAGAATTACATATTAAGATCAAAAGGTATGATATTAGCAGTACATAGGTCAAATAATGAATGAATTTGCACTACAATGTATGCATCATATCACCCTTGAAACATGGTAGTAGTTTAAATTATACCTTCAAAACTTTCATTTGTAAAAATTGAGCCCTAAAACTTATACAAGTGAAAAGGTGTACATATATACACATATACCTATTTCATACAGAATATCTAGTCTTATACATTGGGGGTGATGGTGAAGAATCTATTTTGACAAACTGTATGAACTTAACAACCACAATATAGCACATAATTGACCGATTGTTTTGTTTCATTTAATAATCATTTGATTTTTTTGTTATTGAAAATTGTGCTCATTTTCTCACATTGGTTTTCATCTTTCTTATAGAAACATTTTAAATTTATAGATAAATTAAAAAAATTTAAAAAACTACTTATTGTTTGATAACTTTTTTATTTTTGAAAATTAAACTTATAAATATTAATTCACATAAATTTCTATGTTTTTGCTATTTTTTTCTACTAATATTTTTTAAAAGCCAAGTAAAGCTTTTCAAATTTTAAAAACTAATTATCAGACTTTTACTAGAGATTCAACTGTTTTTTAAGGAAACGATGAAAATCATAATTGAAAAATTGGGATGAGACAAGTATAAATTTTAGAGAAAAACAAAAAAAAATGAAAACCCGATAAAACATGACCTTAAGCTTCCAAAGCTTAACGTAGGTTTTTAAATCACCCTTGAAAGTATATATCAAAAGTAAATAAATCCATAGATAAATGTAGCATTTATAGGTTTAATTTTTAAAGCTAAATAGTTATCAAACGTGACCTAAATTGTTTGGTTTGTATTTTTTTTTCCGAAGTTTTTTCACTAACTTTCTTTTTAATGAAATGATTCCTAGAAGACAATAATTTGAAATTTGGTTTATAAATTATCTATATACCAAGCAATTTCTTCAAGTTAGTTTGTGTAACAATGGACAATAAACAGAGGCAAAATGGAAACAGAAAAGAAAGAAAGAAGAGAATTTGGCACTATGATAAAATGTAATTAACACTAGTAATCTACAAGTATCTTTACATGTAATTCTGTTAATTATCTTTTCTAACTACTCTTGTGTTAAGATTTTTTCTTATAGTTTAGTTTAATGGAGAAGTAACCATCTCATCCATCCATAGAAAAATCAGGTTCATCTGGTTTAAACAACTTTGGCATTTTCAAACTTGAAGGTTTGGATGTTTGAGCCTTTTGATTAACTCCTCTTCTAGTGTTGGCAGCAAACTTTGAAGCCAAAATTGTGGCCCCTAGATGTTGAGTTTTGTTCATGTAGTCTGCAGAAGACATGCCGTCGTCCTCGTCGTCGTCGCTGTCGTCGTCATAATTTTCATCTGCTAGCTCGATATCGTATTCGATATCTTGTTGCACTGAATCTGCATAGTAACTTAAACTGTCTCTGAATGCTGCTGATCTCTTTGCCAATTTTCTCTTCTGAAGCCTCCTCCAAGCTACTTGAATTAAACAAGCACCCCATGTCCTCCATTGATGGGAATAATACCTAAAGGCATGTTGTAGTTTCTTGCTATGCAGGCGTTTAAATTGTCCAGCAACGAACTTGAGATCCTCAGCTCGAAGAGCAAAAGCTTCAACTTCGGTAAGCGCACGGACGCTTCGAGTAGAAGAAGGCATATTCAAACTAGAACTTGGCATCAAAGCCCATGTCAATAGTTCTTCACCACAAAAATCTCCTGGTTTTAGTGTAATGGAGTTGAAAAAGCCAGATCGACCGCCATTCGTCGTCGAGCTCTCTAGTTGTCCTCTTATAATAAACAACATTTCGTTAACTGGGTCATCCTCTCGCACAATATATGTTCCTTGAGTACACAAGGATGAGACTAAACGCTCACATATGGCATCAAGAAGTTGATCATCCATTTGTGAGAAGAAAGGCACCTATTAAAACCATAACAATTGAATTGGATAGAAATACAATGACACAAATAGTAATAAAGAAAAAAGGTTAGGATCAAATACACACACGACGAACGAGTGACAAACACAAATGTTGTTGAATCTCACGACGAAGGTCTATAGGCAACGAACGCAATATAGATTCTTCATTAACTCCTCTCGTGGCCAGCCATTTATATTGGACGAATCGGCGAACTCGTTCCTGCAAATCTGGTGGTAATTGACGACGTCTCATCCATTCTTCAGTGTCCCTTCTCTTTATCCTCCATTCTTCAAGTCTTACTGTCATTGATTGCAAATATGTCTTCAAAATGGGAACAGGGGAAACAGAAACCAGTTAGATCAAATTTTGTTTTCAAAACATAAATCAAACTTGGTTTTAAAAGAAGAAATTGGTCAAAACCTGCATGTTGCCAATGAGTTGTGAAAATAATATCAGCCCAAATATGCAAGTTGATATGCAAAATAATGTCTCGCCAATATAAGTTGTTGTATCCAAAGTTTGACCGTATGAACTGTAAATAAACAATGTATTAGCATTCAGAAGGATGAGATTTGTAACACCGAAGGGAGCAAATCAGTAAAACTTGCATCATGGACACGAGCAATATAGCTAAATCGTTAAGCTCAGGATCTCATGCTTTGATATCATGTTAAATCACCACTGAACTCAAAAGCTCAAGCTTGAAAACAAGTCATTGAACTAAAAAAACTTAAGCTTGTACTTGCTGCTCTGAAACCATATACTAAATCCCTATTGAACCCAAAAATGTAAGCTGATGATCTTAGATCAGTACTTTAACAATATTTATAAGAAAAGGCAACAAGACAACATCACTATTGGGAGATTGATACCTTAAATTTCTGAGGCCCCACCAAAGACAATAAAAGTACTTTGCAAAGAAATGGGAGGAGGCAACATCATTGGTGAAAGCATCTGAGAACATTCCAAACTTGAACTTTATGTTCTCATTCCTAGGATCACATTTGGAAGTAACCTGAGTGACATTGAGCCAATATTGTCTTTCAGTGTCATTCAAACTGTTACAATCCAAGAAGAAGGGTAGGCATGTTAGAACTTTGGAGGCATTTTCCTTTGCACACTCTGATTTCCAACATGAGAACTGTCTCCCTATTGACAGCAAATACCATGTAGATCCCAAAACCTGTTATAGAAGTAACATTAGAGACCTAGGTTGCATTATACAAGTAAAACAAAAAAAGTTTTTTGTTTCGTGTATAGACTTTAACTAATGTCATATCAAATTTGTTATATTTGACACCATTGTTAACTAATTATATTGTTGGAATGCATTGAATCTATTATTTGACTCTCTAAATGACCAAACACGAGTGTCTAGCGGTTACGCGCCTTAGTGAGGGCTCAAGGACAACACCCTTGAAACCTAATTTATATTCGTTTATGCATTATTTACGTTTTTGGGCCTAGGGTTTAGAGAGGTGCCATATATAAACCCTTTAACTTTATTGGCACATCTACGATATGTATTATCTAATATTTCTCTCTAATAAAAATTTATCTCTCCCTCTGTCCATGGACATGGCTAACACACTGTTGGTGAATCACGTAAATCTATGTGTTATGTTTTCTCGCTTTCTTTGATTGTCGTTTTCATAAAAAAAACTATTGTCAACTTCAGCCTAGGTCAACTAGTTAAGACATATACCATTGATCGGAGGTTCAAATCTCCCATCAACGTTGTTGAACTCAAAGAAACTAAGTTTCTATTCGGTCCGAATGACTACTTTGCCTAACTATGTAGCACAATAGAAAGATGAGAAAGAGTTGAGTGTAGTTACATGACTAGCAAGCATGTAGAGGATGAGATTGTAGGCAGCACCAGCCCAAGCAGTTTTGGCGACAACACCAGTGGTTTTGATGATGCGTTGGTTGAGAGGGAAGATGAGGAACAGCCTTGGAACGTATTGGAGCAAAACAAGGAGAGCAATTGTGTTGTTGGCATGATCTACCCTTGAGTTTCTTGTTGCTGGAATCACCAACCACATCACTATCTGTTTACAACATTTCAACTTCAATATATTTGGACTAACAAGGACATAAAAAACACTACATATGACTTTTATTAGGTTCGTTATACGTTTTTTCTTTTGGTTTTTACTGTTTTGGAGGGGAGATTCCAACCCCTAATTCGTAAAATAAGTTATAATGTCTTAATTGTTATAGGATAGATCAATTCAAGTACATGTTTAAACACCCAAACGAGCCACAATATTAAGTTGTAGCCTTTGGGTTTATATAAAAGAAGCGAACTTTTTATTTTTTCATTCGATAGAATCGGGTCACAAAGATTACAAACTGGAAAGTTGAGAGAGAGAGAGAAAGGGAGCATACTTGTGGGAGGGGGAGAGTAGCGGCAAGATCAATCACAAAATCAGATTTCAAATAGCGCGTAGCAATGGCTTTGGCATCCATAACCAGCTCTCCCCTTCCAAAAACCCTAGAGCTTGGAGCCACATACGCGGTTCGAAACTTCAGCACCATGTGCAGCAAGAAGAACAGATCCGTCACCGTTCTGAAGAATGTGATCACCACTCCCAGATTCACCTCTGAGGTCAGGCACGCCGGCCCTCCCACAGACGACGTGTAGAAATACAGCGGATCGATGAACAGAGCGATCAGGCATGTCACTAGAAACACCCGGTTCCATTGCGCTACGATGTCGCTATCAGGATCGAGGATTTGGTAGCGGAGGAGGATGTAATTTGGGTGTTCGTCCGTGCCCGCCGCCGCGCCGGTGGCCGAATCGGAGGACGAGCCGATTAGCTGTCGCCGAAAGGGGCGGAACTTGGACGCCGGCGACTGGATGATTCTATCCATCTTCCATGGCGGATTCCGGGGTTTTGTCGTGTTCCCCGGCGAGAAATGTGTGTGTGTGAGAGAGACAGAGAGATTGAAGGTTGATGGAGAGAGGAAGAAGAAGAAAGAAATGAGAAGTTTAGGAGGGAATGGAGATATAATTGGGTTGGTGCAAGTGAAATGGGGGAGGGGCCAGGTGGATGTGTAATAGCCAAGAACATTGATACTTGGCCATGGCGGTTTTCTCTGAAAATTTGCTAAAAATAGGACGTTTTGATGAAGGGTTAGATTGAATTTACTCAAAATTACAGTGATTATTTGCAGTTAAACCAATCCTTTTTATATGCTAGCTAATTACATATCTCTGTTTATCATCTTTGTACAATTACAGGAAGGAATTTCTCTTTCTTCTACATCTGAAGTGGAGGAACAGAGCTTCGCAGCTCCAATTTATGGGCTTCCATGGAGGACTGAAAAGGTGAAGCATATACCCTTAAATCTACCAATTGAATAATAATAATAATAGCGACAATAATAATAGCAACAACAATAATAGTACTAATCCCTTTGGGTTTCTTGACGATTCTTAAATATACCAATTGATAGTACGTGATTCAAATTCATACTTCCGTTCCATTCCATTGAATTTATTGTTGAGTAGCCTCTATGGCTTTCCCATTATTCTCCAAATCGATCTTCTTCTCCAAAAATTGCCTTTTGCAGTCATAGAAATAAACCATAAGAACAACCCACGTTACAATATCCCCCACACACTTCAAACTCACAGACACTACATTCCCCAAATCCCCACAACTCCCCCCATTCCACAAAGCATAGAAACATGGCAACCCAAAAGCCACCTTCAAAGCAAAGAAAACTAGCATCAAACTGAATCCTAACTTCCTGCTGCCTCTGCTTAAATATGCTGCCACTCCAATTGCTATGTAGCCCTGGTTCTTATCCAAGATTGAGATAACCATTCCCATGTTCCAAATGGCACTCCACTCTATGTATTTTGCCAACAAAAATACAAAGATTGTCCCAAAGATAAATGAACTTTTTGGCATCAAAAACATGTTTGTTGACAAAGCGACCAAACCCAACAGAGTTAGTGAGGCAAACAAAAGAGCATACGGAGATGTTGCCAGTGAGCCTCTCAGTCTCGCAGCCACCTGCTTTCTGACATCAACCAGCATCTCCTTGAAACCCATTTGGGAGTTTCCTCCATATATTGCTGCTGATATGGAGACTGTTGAGATTGTGGAGAGAAGGTCTAGGACGAAGATGAGTGCTGAAGAGAGAAAAGTTGAGATCAGAAACCTGTGGGAGAAAGTTGCTTTGAAGTTGTCGTTATCAGAAGAGCGTGAGAAGCAGGCTGTGGTGTCACCTAATTGACATCTGATGATGTACCTTTGAGATGGATCAAAAGGATTTTCCTGAGAGAGAAGTTTGAGGAGTTGAACGAAGGTTGGGTGAAGCAGAATGTGGTGGGCGAGGAGAGAGGCGAAGAGGGGGAAGGAGAAGACGACGATAAGAGAAATGAAGTTTGGACAATGAAAGAGAATTTTGAAGGCTTCTCGGAGTGAAGCAGAGAAGCCCAGTTTCTGTTTCGCCAGAATCTGGTGGCTATCCATTTTGAATCTTGAAATATCTGAAATGTTCATCATTTAAAAAACATAGCTCCGATGGTCTTCATCTTGTTGTCTTTTCTCAAGTCTATTGGTGACTGGTGTGCGGTCTACATGTGCAAGCTCACATGCCAAAGTCAACTATAAGTTTCTTAAGGAATTGTTAAATTATCATCTATCATTCAAACTTGGATTTCTTTTGGGTCCTGAAAATTTCATTCGAATCTTTAGCATATCTCCTACACATTGCCACATTTGAAAATTGTTAACAGAGTAATCACAAAAACGATTTAGAGATTTGACCAACCATAGAAACTATAATAAAATTTTGATTTAAATTTATTTTGGTCCGGGTGCTCTTATAATGGACTCTTTTGGGTTCCATTTATTTATTTATTTATTTATTCATATGCATATATTATCAGTCTCAGCAAACATATGGTCATTATTTATTCAAATATTGTGATTTTGTATTAAAAGATTTTCGTGGTGTATAGAAGGTTATTTTACAAACAAGTATTAAAACAATAACCTTTTAAAAGTACTGGAGCAAAATGAACTTTTAAAATTTCATGACTACAGTATGCTGACTTGAATCAGGATCTCTTTGAAACCCATCATGGTGTTTTCTCCATACATTGCTGCTGATATTGAGACTGGTGAGATTGTGCAGAGAAGGTCAAGGAAGAAGGTGATTGCTGAGAATAGAAGAGTTGAGATGAGGAACCTATGGGAGAGAATTGCTTTGAAGTTGAAGATGTCAGTAGGATGAAGGTTAGGTGAAGGAGAGTGTTGTGGTTGTGGGTTAGGAGGAAGGTGAAGAGGAGGAAAGAGAAGAGAATATTATTTAGCGACAAGTTTGAAGGCTTCTTGGAAAAACTATTTGCAAGCCATTTCTTCAATCTTCCCATACTGCTGACGAGTTCTGTCATTGTGAGTTTCATTTAAATGAACACATTCTTTGAAGAGAAAAGTCTCTGTCAGTCAATCTGTTATAGTCTTCTTCTTGTGGCTATCCATGTCTTCAATCTTGGATTTCGGTATATTCTGTTGGAACAGATGAGAAGAAATGGCCATGCTGATTTTAATCTAAATCTAATGGTTGTTAGGAAACATGCCATCTTTTGGGAGGGTACTATGATACCAGTACACCCTCCCAAAAGATGCCATCTTTTGGATTTGTATCAAACAAATTATGGAGCAACCATGTGGTGACTTCATTCAATAATTTGTCATGAACTACAGAGGTTGTTACTTTCACACCTGCAGACTTTCAATTTGAAGGGAAACTACTTTCATTCAACAATTTCGATTGTTACTACCAATGTAAAACTTGGGGAAGTGCCAAATTTAAAAGATGAAGGGAAATTGAAGTTAACTCTTGAACTCATAAGTAGTATGTGATTCAAATACACAATTCCAATTGGATTTATTGTTGAACAGCCTCAGCAGCTTTCTTCTGATTATTCTCCAAATCAACCTTCTTCTCCAAAAACTCCCTTTTGCAGTCATAAAAATAAACCATAAGAACAACCCACATCACAACGTTCCCCACACAGTTCAAACTCACAAACACCACATTCCCCAAGACCCCACAACTCCCCTCATTCCACAAAGCATAGAGACATGGAAGCCCGAAAACCACCTTCAAAACAAAGAAAACCATCATCAAACTGAACCCAAGCTTTCTGCTACCTCTGCTTAGATATGATGCTACCCCTATGGCTATATAGCCCAGGTTCTTATCCAAGATTGAGATAACAATCCCCATGTTCCAAACAGCACTCCACTCTATATACTTACCCAACAAAACCACAAAGAGTGACCCAAAGAACAATGTGAAAATGGAAACTTTTGAGATAAAAAAGATGTCTGTCATTGACATAAAAGAGATGTCTTTTGTCATATAAAAGAAGTCTGTTGACAAAGCAACCAAACCCAACGTAGTGAGTGAAGCCAACAAAACAGAACATAGAGATGTTTCCATTGACCCTCTGAGTTTCGAAGCCACCATGTTTCTGACTTGAACTAGCATCTCTTTGAAACCCATTGGGGAATTTCCTCCATATATTGCTGCTGATATGGAAACTGTTGCAATTGTGTTAAGAAGGTCAAGAAAGAAGATGATTGCTGAGAATAGAAGAGTTGAGATCAGAAACCTTTGGGAGAGAGTTTCATTGAAGGTTTTGATAGGGGAGGGAGTAGCATCTGAGATGCAGTTCGTGGCAGGGCCTTTACATTCAATAATTATGAGGATGGATTGTGGAATGAAAGGATCATGATGGTAGAGAAGCTTGAGGAGATGAATGAAAGTTGGGTGAAGGAGAATTTGGTGGGCTAAGAGGGAGGCCAAGAGGGGGAAAGAGAAGAAGATGATAAGAGAGATGAATTTTGGATGATTAAAGAGGATTTTGAAGGCTTCTCTGAATGAAGCAGAGAAACCCAGTTTTGGTTTTGACAGAATCTGGTGGCTTTCCATTTCTCTTGAATCTTGAATTCTTTTTTCTGTAATGTTAAGTGTTCATCTTATCATCATTTAAAGAAACAAAAGTCTTTTCAGTAAGTCAATGGTGTAAATGTTTACTCTTAGACTGTTAAGTCTCGTTTTTTTTGTTGCCTTTTTTATTTTCCAAGTCAACATTGGTGTTCTGAGCTATCATTAGTTTTGGTAACCATGTCGGTGAAGCTGAAGACGAGAGGAAAGATCCAGCTGCTGCAACTTTAGTATTGTTGGGGTCCCGCCTCCATACTCCACAGGTCACTAAGGTTATATATTATTTGATGACGGATGAAAAATGACAAAGTAGTCCTTTTCGTTTAAATACAAATAGAAATTCTATAAAGTTGAATAAAAATAAAATTTATACTTATTTGAGTTTTCTAAGCTCATAATAAAACCAAAAAGAAGGACAAACATGTACATGATCGATCACCCTTTAATTTTATTGAATTGAACTCCAGACAAGTGTTGAATTTATACCCTATGTTCGATTTGTGTTAATTCTTGATAACACACTTTGTGAGTTATTTTTATCACTTATTCGTTGTTAGTCTTTGTGATTTATTGATTATCTTTTTTTTTTCATATATTTATTTATTTTCAATGTTGAGATGTTCCTAACGTCTCAATAGTATCACAACTCTTTTATATCTGAAGTTTATGCATGGTGCATAAAGGAAATTTTGGAGAGAAACGTTGATCATTCTTGATTTTGATCAAATTGGAAAATAGGTAGACCATTAAGGATTGGAGAAAAGGGGTTTTTCATAACTCTGGATCGTGGAGATCAAATGATTTTGCCAAAATTTACTAATTTCAACTTTTTTTTTTCTTTTTTGTGTGTTTTTCTCCGAAATCTTATATTTTTAAAACCGTAAATACGTTTTATGATGAATTGCATGTGTGTGAAAATATTTTGTAGGGCTCTTTTCAAATATAGCATAACGAGTCAAACTATTTACAAATAAGAAGAACTTCACGGTGTATCCGTGATAGATAGCAATAGATTTCTATCTCTATTGTTGATAGGTAGATCATTTTTTTTTTTAATATTTGTAAATAGTTTGATATTTTTTCTATTTATAATATTTTTTCTATTTTTTACCGGTTTGTTAAATATAAACTTATTAAAGGATTAAATGTTTAATCCCTATGTTTAGAGTAACAAGATAGGATGGAGCTAGGGATGCATTTTCCATCCCCAACTATGGGTAGGGTTTTTTAAATCCCCATCCTTGATTTTGGATGTTGGGCGAGGTTGGAAATTCTTGAAAATAATTATTTTTTGTCTTATTAATTAATAAATATTTTCTAAAAAAATCATATTACAAATAAAATACCCATTCTAAAGTAAAAATTTAGAGAAAATTAGTTCATTAGATATATAATTTTTTTTATTATTTATTTTAATAAACATTATTAATATATGATCATAAAAGTTGACAAGTCAAATACAAATTATAAAAACAATATGTGGATAGGGAGTGGGTTGGGAAATCTAATTCTCTAAATTAAATTGGAAAAAAGGAACCTTTATCACTTTTGTTCATATGAGATTTTTTATTTTTTTTTACTTTTCAAATATTTAATTTAAAAAATAAGTTATTTAAAAAAAATGGGGTGTGACAATCACTCAAAATAGTTTTTGAAATATTTTGTATAATAAAGAATCTTTATAAAAATGGTTTAAATAAAAATAATTTTTCTAAAAAACCGTTTTTTTCACTAGTCCATCTACATAGGCTCTTGGTTTGTGAAAGTGATTTTAAATTTATATTAATTTAGGTAGTGGCAATACAATCTCGTATACATTATTATTATTATTATTTTAGAAAAAGATATTCTTTTCCTCGAAGATATACTTGACTTGAGGGCTAGACACTTGTTCGTGAGCATTTTGTTCTTATTGAGTTGATCTTTCAAATGTTATTCTTCTTGAATAGACCAGTAGATCGATTCTTGGCTTGTTAATCTCTTTGGATCGATACGATCAAAGTCTTAAAGTTTTATGCATTTCAAATGTCTTCAACTTGTCTTTGAAGTCTTAAGGTCTTCAAAGAGATTTTGGTCTTTGGAGTCCTTCAGTTTTCAAAACTTATGAAATGTATTTTCAGTTCTAAATGTATCTTTAAAATGAAGGATAACTCTCTTATTTGTAGAGTTTTCTCATGAGTATTGAATAGGATCGAGTTCTATTGAGTTATTCAACCTTCTTAGGCTTGAGCTTTGTTAGCTTTAGGCCTAACCCTTTGGACTTGGATGGGCAAATTGTCATTTAATGAACTTTTAAAGCTTATTTGAACTTAGAACCCAAATATCATATGATTTAGTTTGACCATACTAAACTTATTTGATTAAATGACCATTAATGAAGACGTGACCTCATTTGAGCCTTACCATCTTCTCGAGATGATTCCGGAATTGGAAGTGCTTTTGGGGAAAAGGATGGTAAAAGGGCAAGCCCAACAACAGCCCACATTACCAAACTTTTAAAGTTAATGGCCCAGCCCAATCTACCACTCTTCGCCCAACTGAACATAATATCCTCAAAATATGACCAATTTTGAATTTTATTCTTATTTTTTTTTACTATAGTTTTCACATTTTTGAAAATAACATTTTGAAATTTAAAAAACAAAAACAAGTTTATTATCTATTTATTTTATTTTATTTTTAAAATTTGGCTTGGTTCAAATGAGACCTTAAAATACATGTTCTAATAATACTCTATTTTTGTAGTTGGTTGAAAAATAATATTAGAGTGCAGTTTCATGATAGTTTATACATTAATTTAAAAAGCCAAAATCTCAATGAATGAAAGAAGAAAAAGAAACAAAAATTATGGGGAGTTTTTAGTATAATCCCAAGAGTCTAATGTTGAATAGAAACTATTAGCTTCTTCTTTTTATTTAAAGCTAAGCAATTATTGTTGAAAGTCAAAGTCAGATCACTAGAAGACATAATTCATTGCATAGGCAATAGGAAATTTAATAAATAGAAATGAAACAAAGACTGGGCTACCCTTATTATTCATCTTTATTGAATATTCTCACTAGATCCAAAAATTATTTGATATCTTTGGATTTTTATTTGAAAAATTAAAGTCCCTTTTCAGTAATGATTTGATTTTTAGTTTCTAGAGCAAAGTTTATTTTCTTTTAAGTTTTTACAATGTTTTTCTTCTTTTTTTAATAAAAGAGTCAGATGTTTTATCCAAATTTTAAAAATCAAAATAAGCTGTTAGAAAGTATTTTTTTTTTTATTTTCAAAACTTTGTTTGATTTTTGAAATTATTGACAGAAGTAGATAACAAACCAAGAAATTTAGAGGTGAAAAATGTATTTATAGACTTAATTTAAAAAACTATTATATTATTAAATTTGCATTAAAATGACGATAATTAAATACGTAATTAACAATAAAATTCTAAAGGGATGTATATTAGTTTAACATATAAAATAACTATAACTAATAGATTTTATTATTATTCTTTTTGTAAAAGAAGGTGCTAAACCAAATATAGTTATCTACAAAATTATATTATTAGCATATATTTTTCTAAAAAAACAAAGACAAAACTATTTTTAAGAAAGTTATATAACTCAACTATTGAGCTATGCTCATATAGAGGAAACCCAAAATAAATGAAGATTTAATATGTAGATTCTTTGTACATAAATGACATTTCAAACTATTAAATAAGCTTTGTGATGAGAAATGGGGGCAATTCTCCTTCTCTTCATGCAATATGAAAGTTGCAAAGTGAATTTGTGGTTGATGGTATGCCACACAAATTAAATTTTGTTATGATGATTGTGACAATATTTCAGCTCGTAAATACGGGTGGTAACAAAAACAACAACTATTGTAAAAGATATAATTGACAATTATCTATCAATTTATAGTAGGAATTACGTAAAGTGTGGTTTAGTTTGAAATTTCAAACTCAACATTTTAAGTTTAATCCTTGAAATTTGAAATAATTTTACTTTTTTTTTATTAACTTTTTATTTTTTTTATTTTAATAATTTTTTTACAAGATTTATTATTATTAATTTTTGAGGTTGACATGTGTGAGATGTATTGAATTGTGACATGACATTTTTTATACCCGTTTTTTTTCTCTCTCATTCCAACTTTCCTCTGAGCTAGTTCTCACTACTTCATTGAAATAAAGAGATTATTCCAAATCTGAAAACTTTTAGAAACTCAAATATAATTTAAGTCAAACCTCAAAGGCCAAAGCATATTATTACAAAAAATCATTTTGACCTTATTAATCCATATTTATTCAAGAACAAGAAACCTACTTATTCAATATCTAACTAACATCAAATAAGGAAAAAAATTACCTCAAACATAATTCAACTGACATAAGAATGTATAAATGATTTTTTTTAGTACAATTAGGTATATGGAGATTCAAATCACAAATCTCGTAGTTTTTAGCACACTCGTATGCCAATTAAGCTATACTCGATTGTACTTAATAAATTAAATTATTAGTTTTTAAAGATATATGATTATATAACACTACAAATATATAGAAACTTGTGTAGTAAAAGATGATTCAAACTTAAAACTAGGAAAGAAAAAGCCAATTTGAATATATAGTTCAACTAGTTTATTACGACATTATATCCTTGACAAGAAAATTAACTTAAACCATAAAAAAATGTCAAGAGGGCAAATTGAAATCTCATTTTCATCAATGAAGCTTTTCGAAGTATCTCTTTCATTAATTTAATTGGTTAAAACATTATATCTCTTACTTCAAATTTTCATCCACATGTTTTGAACTATATTAAAAAGGGAAAAAAAAAAAAAAAAAGAAGAAGAAGAAAGAAAGAAAGAAAGAGTAGGGATTAATATCAACCATCTATTATTTGAGCAATGAGTGTATACTTACTAATTTATTCCAATGGTTATTTCATTGTCATATAACTTTAGTAGTATTTTTTTTTAAAAAATATTTCATTGCCACACACACGCACACACATATATATGCACAAATAAAAAGTCAATTTATAATTTATGTGTATTATATTTGAATGTTCATTGGGATGATGAATGTGATTTGGGTTAGAGATTTGTCACAACTGTATCAAATCCCATGAGAACTTGTGATTTGGAGACTTGAGATTTGGGCTACAGACTCTCCATTCAAAATGATATATAGGGTTTCCAAGTAAGATAATCTTCATGTTTGTATTTATTATTTTTGAAAAAAAGTTAATTAGTTATATATTGAGATAATCTCTCGAAATCATATAGTGTGAAATTCAGTATGATTTGGTGACACGATTTATTTAGTTCAATGAATTGTGTTATAAAAATTATATAAGCACAAACTAATCGTTTTGGAATCATAATTATGGTCCAAATTAAATACACAACAAATTTAAATTATTCATTAAATCTTTCTCCAAATTAAACACTCTTCTTGTGCAGTTATAAAAAGCCACAACATTCCCCACACACACACTTCAACTGACAAACAACACAATTCCCCAAAACCCTCCACACAACTTTTCCTTCATTCCACATAGCATAAATACATGGGGGAACCCTAAAACCCAACTTTTTCAAAAAACACAAACAAATTAACCCCTAATTTCTTCCTCACTCCCCTCTAATTGTTGTATATATGTTGAGTTTTGGTAAAATAATAGAAGAATAGTTGTCTCACATCGAAACAAGATTCAAAGAAGTGATGAACTTCAAGCGTTAAGAAAGGAGTCTATACCTTTGGTCTCAAATTATCCAATTTGAAGCACTTTAGTACAGTAACTTTTAGTTGTGTGAGTGCTATAATGCTTTGAGAGAGTAGTTTTGTAATTGGGGTCGAGAAGAGGTTTTTGTGTGATAATAATAATTTTTCACATAGTGAAACTTTTTCTGATATGTGGGTTTTTCTCTTGTATGAAGTTTTTTCATGTTGATTCTCATGTGTGTCCAATTTGATTGGTTTCGTTTATTTTCTTTATTTCTTGGGCAGTAGTAAGAGGTTTTTTCCCCAAACAATATACCTCCTAACTTTTATTCAAAATTGAGATGACAATCTCCATGTACAAAACGCTCTCTATACATATATACTTTTTCAACAAAACTACAAACATTGACCCAAAAATTAACACAATGATCAATGAAAGGGTTGTGATGTTTGACATCAAAATCATGTCTGTTATGACAAATAAACCAAACCAACAGAGTGAGTCAAGCTAATTACAAAAGATCGTATAGAGATATTGCCAATAATAACCCTCTCAAACCCAACCTTTCTTAATTACTCCAAGAAAAAAGAAAAAAAAAAGAAAAAACATCTCTTTGAACCCCATTTGGGTGTTTCCTCTATATCTAATGTTGCTGATATAGTGACTGTGTGGAATTATGTGGTGAAAGATTCAAGAAATAAGATGAGAGCTGATGAAAAAAGAGCTATTGGTGAGGTTGATAATATCGACTTCATTGTCAATGGGGGCAGAGACAAAAAGTAGGCTTAGATTTGGAATTAGGAATTTTAGAGCTTTAATTAAGGGGTTTCTTGAAAAAGCAAATTATGAAGAGAAGATTGGATGGAAGGACATAAGACTAACGTGTTTGAATTGACTTTGTAAGTACTTAAAATATGTTTTTAAAAAGTTAAAACCTCTTATCTTTTGGAGGAAGGTCATACCAATTATCGTTGAGTTAAGCTTGTTTTAGCAACCCGAGGTTTAATTGAATTTTACATAATTTATGTTATCCATTATTATTATTTCTTTTAATTTTATTTTTTTGCACTAGAGTTCCATTGCGTGGACTCAACTATGTATTTATAAAATGAAGTTTATTATTGGTGGGTTAATCTTGATATATATATATCGTCACCATTTTTTCTTTTAGGTCAATAAATCCTTCTTGGTGTCCTCGTTATAGATAAAATATCTAATTTTAGTCTATGTAATTTTAATAAATTTATTCATGATTTGAAGTGACTTGTATGAGGCGATCAAATAAAAAGTAACGATTTCAATTCCAAAGATGATTTAAGTGAACATGGTTACAAAATTTATAGAAATATGGAAGGCTAATAAAAACAATATTTTTTTTTAAGTTAATTCTAAACTTGAACATAATTCTAATGATTTAAATACGTAGATTCGACTGAGAGTTTGAAAATTATAAATCTCCAACCTAAAGAAATAAAAGATTATAATAAAGGAAAACAGTAGAGATTTTGGCATATATACTCTCTCAAGGAATGTGGTTCTAAAAATACACACACAACAAGAAGTGCACACAAGTCCTTTTATGATCTACTCTAATATTATTTTTGTTTTGAGAATAAGCATGCAACTTTTTATTTTTAAATCATTTTTATTTTTATAATGTGTTAAGAAAATAATATTAGAGTACATTTTCAAAGAGTTGAAAAGATGCATGCATTCAAAGGCCAAATTCATGGGAATTTATCGTGAGTCAAAATGTGGGTTCCACTTCCAATTAAAATTGGTATGGGCTTTGCATAGAACAAATTAAGGTAAATTAAACCTTCATATCTTGCAAAGGAGGCATCAAACTAATTAACTTCTTTTCATTTTTGAAACTAAGCAATTATTGCAAAAAGGTCAAAGAGTCAGATCACAATAATACATTACACATATTCCATCAGCAACAAAACAATAAGTAGAAAAAGAAAGACAAATTAAAGTATGGGCATCTCCAAATCTTCATTGAATTCATACTATACTAGATCTAAATTTCTGTTTTTTAAAATAAGAATTTGATTTTTGGAGTTTTATTTTTGAAAAATTTTCTTTGTTTTTTCTACTTTACATCTTGGAAACTAAGTAAAAGTTGTTTCAAAATTACTTGTTCTTAGTTGTTGAGATTTGACGGTGGGAATGCAAAAGGGGTCCTATAAAGTAAAATTTGAAATAAAGAAATTGGTCTAGTAATCAAACATGTTAAATCACTAACTGACCCAACATATTAAGTTGATAAATTATGATAAATTTATGGGTAATTATTTTTAAATGACAAAACTGCTAAAAATGTTTTCAAATATAGAAAAAGAAATCAAACTAATAAATAGTGATGGACTAATTTTTACCATTTGTTATATTTATAAATAAGTTGGCTCATTTTGCTATATATATATATATGAAAATAACCTTAATTTTTTTTTTTCGTTACACCTTAACGAAAACAAGTTTAATTTTTTGAAGCACACATTATTAGAAAAAAAAAAAAAAAAACCAAAACCATTATAATCAAATAGTTTAATACTCTCTCACACAATTATATTCAATTTGTTGTACTAAAAAAAACCTGAACATCTAAGCATTTTGTTAAATTATTGATTAACCCAAATATTTAAACTTAAGCGAAAGTAAATTTTAGCTTAGTTTGGAGTTGTTGTAGCTTTTCAAATAATTGATAGCAGCTCTGCTTTTACAAAAATTAGTTATGAGAAGAACTAAAATAGTGTTTGGTAAAGTTTAATTATAAATTAAAAAAATTTTGTTACAGTGATTAGTAAATTAATACTAAATTTGTGTAATAGAGGTATATGATAAAAAAGTAGATTATCATTTTTATTATTTTTATATTCATATTTAATTTATAATTATTTGAAAATATATATGATTTGCAGTTAATATTGTTTAATCTAATTTTTTTAATAAAAATTTTCTTTAATTATTATAAGAAATTAAACCAATCAAAACTTGGAATAAATGGGAGAAAATAAACTAATAGTTTTAGCACGTTAGTAATAAATTGTTTTATCAAACAACCAAAACGGTTAAGATTCTCATATAATTACTTTTTACGCTTGTAAAAGTAATCTCAAACGAAACTTTAATATTATATCATTTAATACCTTTTACGAAGCACATCAAGATTGAAGAGTTGTTGCAACAGCTATAATATTATATCATTTAATACCTTTTACGAAGCACATCAAGATTGAAGAGTTGTTGCAACAGCTATAGGAGTATATTGGAAGATTTGAGATCCAAATATTTCACATATTATTGTTTTAAGATGGGAAAGAATGATTAAATTTAGAGATTCAGAATCATGATGGGCAGAACTGAAAATGGGGAAGGAATCAAAGGAAATAATTTATATATTAATTAAGAAGAAGAAGGTTTGGCACATGTTTTGGAGATAAGATTTCAAAAGCTGATCAAATGAAGCTTTGATTAAGGCAGATTTTTAGGTAAATTAGAACTTATAAGCACTTTCCAAGTCCTTTCTTTTGAATATTAATTTTAATTAGATTCTTCTCTTTGTTATTATAATGTCAAAAGGCTTTGAGATTTGGCTAATTATTTTTCATATGGGAAACCACCAGCTAGTTTGTAGTGTGTCTTGATTCTTAATGTTTCATTATTAACATTCAAATACACATGCACATGTTCTTTTTCAACAACATTTCAGTCTAGAGGTGGAAAATCAAATTCTCGACTTCTTGAATGAATTATTCACTAAGCTATGCTCGAATTGTCATTTTCTTTTCAATATATAATTTGTTTACTTAACGGTTTCTTATTTTTTATTATTTCTCAAGTTCAAACCAGGAGTTAAGTACATATTTAAATAGGGTTATTAATGCTTATCAGTTTAACACTATATTTAAGTTGGGACTCTTTATTATACTGATTTCATGTTGTACTTTTTATGTTATAAATAATGTGATAACTAAATTTACGTACTTATCATTAAGTTTATGTAGTTTCCTTTGTCGTGCTAGCATGTATATATTTTTAGTACTTATATTATAAGGCATGCTATTTATGTTATAATAATTAAGGATCCATTGAATTTGGAAGAATAGAGTAACGTGTGAAGGTTAATTTTATGATATAGAATATGCATTAAATTTGGTATATGTATAGGCTGATGTTCTTAAAGGTTTATGTTAAATGTAATCCATAATAAAATTAAAAAAATAAGTTTAAATACTACTTTAATCCTTATAGTTTTGACTTTAGTTCATTTTGATTTCTCTAGTTTTAAAATGTTCATTTTAGTCCCTATACTTTCAACTTTGGTCCATTTTGGTCCTTATACTTATTTAAATAGTTATTTTGATCCCTTAATGATGAAATTGAAAGGATCAAAATAGTCACTTTTTTTTAAAATATAAGAACCAAATTGAACAAAAATTAAAAGTACAAGGACCAAATTGAACATTTTGTAAGTATATGGACCAAAATGAATCAAAGTTGAAAGTATAGGGACTAAAATGAACATTTTAAAAGTAGAGAGACCAAAATGAACCAAAGTCAAAACTATAAGAACCAAAGTAGTATTTAACTTATTTTTTTAATTTTATTGTGGATTACATTTAATTGAGCCCGGTCACCATCTGGCCAGGGTAAAGATCGGGCTCCATCGATAAATGGTCTCTGTTTTTTGGCCTGGTCAATACTCACCTAGGGTAAAAACTGGGCCAACGCACACCCCTGGTTTACTACCGGGGCATCCACCTTTGTCCTATTGTATTAGGCCCAATCAAGACTCGTTCAGGGTAAGATCGTGCCAAAACCTACCACGGTTCTACAACCTATCATGCTCGGTCCATACCCAGTCAGGGCACGACCAGGCCATAAAATTCTTCCCCTGCCTACCTCACTCGGTCAAAATGCTCGCTCTTGCTTTTGCTCTCGCTCTCACTTCCCTGGTCTACACCCGCGAGGGTTGGGACCGGGGGCCCTTCGCCTTCCCGAAAATTATGCCTGACCATTATCTTGAATGAAGCCCGGTTGGGTATTTATCATTTCCCACAAAATAAAAATGCACAAAAACTCGTTTTTTAGCTCCAAATAATTCAGAAAACTCCAAAAATAAAGTGAACTAAAAGCCAAGAAATTTTACTCAAATTTGAAGAAACATGTAAGGCACTATTTATGAAACAAAAACCAAAAGAACACTAAAATGGGTGCATACAAACATGTAGGATTTTCAGAAACAACAAATGTGCAACAAATGTAACCATAAAAATGTGAAACTTGTCAGATTAGAGATTATTTGTTTGAATAAAAACTCTAAAATCTAAAAAAAAATAAAAAAAAATTAAAAGTAAAATATATAAAAAAAAAAAAAAAAATATTAAAAAAATTAAAAAATAAAAAAAAAAAACATTAATACATAAAAAAAAAAAAAAAAATATTAAAAAAATTAAAAAATAAAAAAAAAAAACATTAATACATAAAAAAAAAAAAAAAAATATTAAAAAAATTAAAAAATAAAAAAAAAAAACATTAATACATAAAAAAAAAAAAAAAAAAAAGGAAAAAAAATGAGATTGAGTTTGAAGCTTA
>QLSR01000343.1:875464-881030 GCA_031780015.1 Citrullus colocynthis
TACCTAAAGATTCATAGTGAACTTCGATAGGGGCTTCTCTTGAAGCAATAACGCGTTGATCTAGTCGCCATCGGAGCCACAAAGGACTATCTAAATTGATCCTTTTCTGGCGATAAGCTCCAATTGCATCATAGGAATTACAAAAAAAGGGTTCTTTCGTATATTTATAGTTATTATTGTAAATTTTTTCATTTTTTTGATTTTTGCGATTAGATGGATTATACCGATTTGCACAAATACCTCGGCGATTCCCGCTCGTTAATACATAGAGTCCAATAAGCATATCTTGAGTTGGTACAGAAATGGGATCCCCAATAGCTGAAGACAAGAGATTCATATGAGAAAACATAAGTAAACGCGCCTCTGCTTGAGCCTCCAAAGATAAAGGTACATGAACAGCCATTTGATCCCCATCAAAGTCGGCATTGAATCCCTTACAAACTAATGGATGTAAACAAATAGCACGTCCTTCCACTAAAATAGGTTGGAAGGCCTGGATGCCTAATCTATGCAGAGTAGGCGCTCTATTTAGCAATACGGGATGCCCCTGCATAACTTCCTGAAGTATTTCCCATACAATGGGTTCTTTTTCCCGAATTTTACTCTTAGCAACTCCTATGTTCGAAGCAAAATGTTGTCGAATTAGACCACGAATTAAAAATGTCTGGAAAAGCTCTATTGCGATTTCGCGAGGCAATCCACATCGATGTAATGAAAGTGAGGGACCTACAACAATCACAGAACGTCCTGAATAATCGACCCGTTTGCCAAGCAGAGTCTCCCGAAATCTTCCCTCTTTGCCTTCAATTACATCGGAAAACGACTTGTAAACCTTATTATGGCCATCCCTCATTGGTTGTCCGCGGATTCCATTATCAAGAAGTGTATCCACGGCTTCTTGTACCAATTTCTCCTGACACATTACTAATTCTCCTGGCGTAGATCTACTTGTTGTTAATAGATCAATAAGAGTATTGTTCCGATAGATAACTCTTCTATAGAGTTCATTAATATCCGAGCTCATTAGTTTACCCCCATCTATCTGAATGATCGGTCTCAGCTCGGGAGGAAGAACAGGTAATAGACATAAAACCATCCATTCGGGTTCTATATTTGTTCGAATAAAATGCTTAGCTAATTCCATACGTCTAACCAAAAAATCCTTTCTTCTTCCAACTTTTCGATCTTCCCATTCATTACCCGCGGGTCCTTCTTCGCCTAATTCTTTCCATTCTACCAAGGAATAATCTATAATAAGTCGCAAATCCAGATCGGCTAATTGTTCTCGTATAGCACCTGCTCCGGTAGAAATTTCTCGATTTCGAAATGTATCGAAGCCTTGGGTAGTAAAAAAAAGTGGGATGCTGTATTTCCAGGATTGGATTTCATATTCGAATGAACCCCGTAATCGTAAGAAAGTAGGTTTTTTAGCTATGGGCCTAGCAAAAGAAAAATTTGGATAGGATACTATAGGATCTCCCCCTTTCAAAATCGGACGTGAAAGTTTCTTTTCATCCGGCTCAAGTAGTTACATCAAATAAAGGAGTTCCCACTTTCAAATTCTATAAAACCCCCAACTACTCTTTACTCAAGTTCTCAATTAAGACCAAACAAGATTTCATTGATTCTTTTTCTTTTTTATTTCGATTTTCAGAGTTCTTTATTCAATATATCAATTACAACATAAAAAATAAATAAATGTGAAATTTTTGAGTAGTCTATTTCCCTTGGACTGACGAATCCCCTTAATTAAAATTAATAAGGAGTACCTTGGAATTCATAAGGGATTTACTTGTCTTTATATCGTTCCATTCGATCTTTTAGGTCCCAACTTCACCTCGACGGTTATGCCACGATGTCCTTAAAGCCTATATGCGATGGATAGACTCCTTTAACCATGACATATTTGCTTCTTTGAACATAATTTCATTTCTTTCTGAAAGAAAAAGGAATGGTTAATTACACAAAAGAAATAAGTTTTTTTTTTTTCACGAGGTAGAACTAAAAATTCCTATTTATTACTGAATCGACCATAGACCAATTCCCCTTTTATTTGGGATGGGAGTATTAACTACACCCAAAATTCTGAGCTTCATGTTACTCCTACCAAGCAAGCCACATGTCAGATCCGGGGCATCCCAATTCGATTGAATGGGATGACAGTTTCTCATTCTGAATCTGTAAAATCAAAATTTTGATCAAATCACACATCGCAATATACTAAGCCTTCTAATTCTTTAAGAGGTTTATCTAAAAGATTCGCGATATAACTAGGAAGACGTTTCAAATACCACACATGGGTTACTGGGCATGCCAGTTTAATATAGCCCATTTGATATCTTCGTATCCGAGAATCAACAAATTCGACTCCGCATTGTTCACAAAATTTCGAATCTTCTTTTTTATCTCCGATTACTCGATAATTTCCACAAGCACAAATCCCGCTTTTTATAGGCCCAAAAATTCTTTCACAAAATAATCCATCTTTTTCAGGTTTATTGGTTTTGTAATGAAAAGTATAGGGTTTTGTTACCTCTCCAACTATCTCGCCATTAGGTAGGGTTTTATTGGCCCAAGCACTTATTTGTTGAGGAGAAACTAATCCAATTCGGAGTTGTTGATGTTTATACCGATCGATCATAGAAAAAATTTTCTGATTCATTTTGATTAAGCTTCCTTCCTATTAATCTGGAAGTTCTTCTCAGATACAAGGAAATGATTCAGTTCCAAAGCCAAAGATCGTAATTCTCGAACGAGCAATCGAAAAGATTCTGGAGTATCCTCAGGTTTCGGTATTGTTCCTCCAATGATTGTAGTACCAAGTACTTCTTGCCGAGCTCTAATATGATCAGATTTATAAGTAAGCATCTCTTGTAAAATATGAGCAACACCAAATCCTTCTAGAGCCCAAACCTCCATTTCTCCTAGGTGCTCATTTTGTATGGGCTTTTAGTTTAATGTTTCTATTCAGCGGGTGTGGTTATTGGCAAGAACTTATTGAATCCATCATTTGGGCTCATAATAAATTAAAAGTTGCTCCTGCTACTCAGCCTAGAGCCTTGAGCATTGTCCAAGGACGTGCTGTAGGAGTAACCCATTAATAGTAATCGAACTCTGCGCAAAGTTTCCTCCCGTAATATGAGTTACTACCCCTTGATCACTTACACTACCCCAAACATCTGACTGCATTTTCCAACTGAAATGGGATATGATAGCTTCTTTATGGTCTAACATTTTTGCCAATATATTATCCTCATTCTGTTCTGGATTGTAATCTCTAATAAAAAATATAGCTCCATGAGCAAAAGCTCCTGTCATAATGAATCCTGCTATGTATTGGTGATGGGTATATAACGCAACTTGAGTAGTAAAGTCTTGTGCTATGAACGTATAAGCAGGTAAAGCGTACATGTGTTGAGCTACCAAGGAAGTTATAACCCCTAAAGAGGCTAAAGCAAGACCTAATTGAAAATGAAGTGAATTATTGATTGTGTCATAAAGACCTTTATGTCCACGCCCGATACTCCAAATTCAGGAGTCTAAGAGTTTTATAAAACGTTCTTGATGGAAAAAAATGTGAATGAAAGATCCCACTGAATTGAATTGGGTCCATGAATCTAAGAAATAGTGAGAATTCTTGATCTCTCTCAATTCGAAAATCCAGGATTTGAATTGATGTCCTTTCATTGAGTTCTCGTAAATTGCATTGATTTATCCTAAAGATTTCATTTCAATTGGAATTTGGTTATTCATCATATACGAGGATCCCTGCTAAGCATCTATGGCTGAATGGTTAAAGCGCCCAACTCATAATTGGCGAATTCGTAGGTTCAATTCCTACTGGATGCACGCCAATGGGACCCTCAAATAAGTTGGAATTGGCTTTGTTTCGATGAAATCTCATCATCCATACATAACGAATTGGTGTGGTATATTCATATCATAACATATGAACAGTAAGAACTAGCATTCTTATTGAGACTCGAACTCACAGGGAAGAAAATTTATGGATGGAATCAAATATGCAGTATTTACAGACAAAAGTATAATAGGTTTAAATTTGAATTATTATTGTTTTTTTAAAAATAAAAAAACATGTGAGAAATGGGTGTAAAGTGGAATTTATTTAAAATTTTTAAAACATGGTCAACTTTGGCCATTTTTTACTCAAAAGTCAAAAGTTAGTTTATGTGTATAGAGTATATAGACAGGAAGTAGACAAAGAATAAAGTCAGATAAAAGATAAATTTGATTTATTATCAAGTTTAGTCATACAATTACTCTAAACTTTATAAAGCTATTTTATTTTAACATGTGGAGGCATTTGAGAATTCAAATTTCTATTGGTAGATGGCATAATGTCTAAAAAACTAATGAGATAGAGGACTAGTCCATAGAAATTCTCTCTTAAACTTTTTGTAATTAAAAATTTTACAAAATTTGAAAAGATATATATTCATTTAAAAAGTTCAAGATAATTCGTGCGTTCAATGAGCCATCAATTGATCTTTCAAAAATAAAAGCTATTGTTGAAGCTACAATTGAGCTTGCGCTGCGTGCAAGTGTTTTCTCTTATGTTAATTGTTCCTGTTCTGATAATTTTGTGGCTCATTCACTTGCTCGCACTACTTTTGATTGTTTCCCTTCCTTATTCCTCTATTCAAGAAGTATATGAAACCTATTGGGAGTTTTATTTTCCGAATTGGTTGTCCTCTATTCTGCAAGAAGATTGTATTGGTGTTTAGTTGTGTTTGTGAAGTTTGAACTAAAAAAAAGTTGTTGCAGTAAGATGCTACAAGATTTATTTATTTATTTATTTATTATTATTTTTTTTACACATTCCAATTCAATGAACACAATAATACAATTAAAACACACAATTTTTTTTTATTATTATTTATTATTTATATTTTTAAAAGGTCAAGAATATTTGTGATCTTAGAACTCATGTGGAAACATCAAAGCCCCCCATTTTGAAACCCAAAACTTAATGGGTCTAGTATAAATTCAACTTGAAAAACTTGAATATTCTTCCTCATTGATTCCAAAGACTCTAAGCCAAAGAAAAAACACTTTGAGTTTGTTTCTTTTATTTTATTTTATTTTTAAAATAAAAAGATTTAATTAATTTATTTATTATTTTACTTTGAGCAGCTAAATGGGGTGAGTGGCTAAGTGGTGGAAGTGGTCACCCACTTTATTAAAAGAAAAAAAAAAGTTGTATTTATTTATTTATTTAAACAGAGACAAAATGGTTATTTCACTATCTCCTTTGGCATCTTCTAGTTTTTTCTTTTTAGTTTTCTTCCTTTATTTTCTTGTTTGTTGATTTGAATATGCTTTGTTAGATTCTCACTCTTTCTTATCTCTATCCCTTCTTTATTGTGCACAAATGTCACTTGCAACTTTTTTCTTTCTTAAATTTTAGCCCCTTCTTTATGCACCTTTTATTTATTTATTTATTTATTTATTTATTTTTGCCCTTTTCATTTTGAACTTATCTTTGTCACTTTAGGATCTTACATATGTTTTTTTTTTTTTTTTTTTTTTTTTTTTTTTTTTTTTT
>QLSR01000343.1:881466-893525 GCA_031780015.1 Citrullus colocynthis
TTTTTTTTTTTTTTTTTTTTTTTTTTTTAATTAGGTATGCTTTATGAAAGAGCATTTTCATGGGATGACTCATTTCTTTAATCGAACTATATTTTAAATTGAGGAATTACTCCATATAAGTTGATTATTGATATTTCACCCCATTCAAGAATCATATCCAAAATTATTTTACAGAATCATGCTACAAGTAGTATGTGTAACTTTGTCATGTGTTGATTAAATCACAAATATAGTCTTTAAAATTTCAAGTTTCTATTAATTTAGTTGTTAAACTTTGAAAATTACCAAATAGATCTCTAAATTTTGAGGTTTGTGTCTATTTGGTTGTTTGAATTTTAAAAATTGTTTAATAGATTTGTAAGAAACTTTCGGTTTTATGTTCAATAAATCTTCAACTTATTTAAATACTTTTTAAAGTTGGGAGATTATTATAAATAGAAAAAATATCAAATTATTTACAAATATAGAGAAATTTCACTGTCTATCAACGATAGACTACGATAGATTTCTATCGCTTGAACGATAGACAATGAAATTTTTCTATATTTATAAATAGTTTGGCTCATTTTGTTATATTTGAAAATAACATTTTAAAGTTCTATTAGACATATAAAATTTAATGTGATATTTAACATATAAATTAGCTTTACAAATTTTTGAACATGTCATAAACTTAGAAACACAAAATTGAAAGCTCAAACCTATTATACACATTTTAAAATTTAGAGATCTTTTAGATACGTAATTGAAGGTTAAGTGATTTACAACATTTAGAAATCTTTTAGACCACGAGATTGAACTATAAAGTCTGAAAAGGTGAATTTTGAAATTTTGAGTGTCCAAAAACTAAGTGCCCATTTGGATTTTGATTAAAGAAAAAAATGTTTTTAAGAAGTCATTTTTATTAATTTTATATATATATATATATAAAAGCAGTTTAAAATAAACTTTGCAACTTTGGAAATGTTTCAAAAGCTATTTTAAGTGGTTGCTAAACCATAGTATTGAATTTTCATCAATATGCCGGTATTTCTATCAATATTTCTATGTTTCCATGGGTTCGACACATCGACATGAGGGGTGAATCGATATTTCCATTGTATTATAGAAAAATCCATAAAATATAAGAGAATAAGCAACAAGATATCACTAATGTAAACATAATATGAATAATAGTCTTTTAAAAATCATAAAATGTTTACTTACTAATTTAAATTTTTTATTTTGTATTTTTAAAATTTTTCATAAATATCCATCAAAATCGATATTATAATTTTATAGAAATTTTTGTAAAATTAAGGCATCAATATTTTAAACTTTATACTAAACATACCAACTTTTTTTCTAAAATAATTTATTTTAAAAATTAAATCAAACACACCCTATATATATATATGAATGTAGAATTATATATATGAATGTAGAATTTAGGAGTTGAATGAAATAAGTGTATAACCGATCCTTTAGATAAGAATAGATAAACTTTTTGACATTCAAATTTGTCTTATTCTATTCTATTCTTGAGCTTCTTAAATTTGAAGTTATTTCATCTTTGGTCACTGATTTGGACTCCTATTGACCATATCATGCAACATATTTGATGTCAAATCAAATTATTAACAATTTTCCTCATTTTTCTCAAATTAAATGAAAATTGATGAATTGAAATTCGAAATGGTTTACAATTGCCTAATTTCTTCAATTTGACTATTGATTTAAGTTCCATCAAGGCATAGGTTTTCAATATGAATTTAGGAATTGTTTGGATTGTTACTTTTCAGGTCTATAATAATAGTTTTTCACACTAAAATATTTTTTAAGTACTTTGGAAAATTGATTTAAATAAACCCATGAGCTTCTGAAATACTTTAGTTCAACTTTTTATATATATATAACTATGGGAGAGAATCTTTTGCCTTCGTATATTTAATTTACTCTTATATTCTTTTACATATGTATTTTGTCTTTCGTTACAACTATTTGAATCAGAGTAGTTACACGACGAAATGGTATATCCTTCCATGTATGCGTATCATTTGGACCATTGATATGAAATATCATGATCAAACGGTTAATATATGGAATAGCCATGTCCTTTGCCCTATTACAACTATTTGGATCGACTTGATGAATCATTTAGCATATGAGTGTGATCTAGACTATAGATATGACACATTACAATCTAACCATAGATATGTATTTTGATAGATAGTCACATCCTTTGTCCTTTTCATATTCATAATCATGAACTTCAATTTGGTTGATCTCTTTCAATGGTTACAACAATTTAGGTCGAATAAGAAAAAAATATGTTAGATTTTACGGATAAACTTTTTTCCCCTCGAAATATCAAGATTTCAAGTTCTTTCTATTTTTTTCATCCAAATACATAGAATGATTTCAAATATTCTTCCAAATCCAGAGATTCTAAAGAAGGGGCAGAACTTTTTTTTTTTTTTTTTTTTTTTTTTTTTTTATAGGGCATTCCTAAATTTGAATAAGGTGAAAAAGAGTAAAAATTATATATAGATGGTATTAAAAATGACACATCCTAGCTTGAAGCTTCATCCATATTTGCCTAAGAATCTAATTCTTGTTCTGCCATAAGGATAATGTTCTTTGAATTTGAGATGACACTTAGAAATGCTGAAGTCTAATCTATCATCTAATGTAATTTAAGATAATTTAAGTGTGTAGATGGTAATTGTTGAAGGATCTTCATAAGTATTTTCAATTAATTTTTCGTATTATAAAGAGGACATGTTAGAGAAAACTTACTGCAACGCTGCGGTTGATTAAGTCGACTTCAACCTCCTTAAAATACAAGAAATGAACTTAATTATTTACATTTTTATTTCTCAATATTTACACAATTTTTTTAAAAAAAAAATTTAATAATCATTGCATTGTTTTTATTTTTTTATTTTAAAGAACGATTCTAATTTAACCCACATTGACATTAACATATGTATTTATTCTTTTAGTTGGTTTAGCAATGATGTTTTGGTTTTTGTATTTTTTTTTTTTATAAATTTTTTTGGTTACGTTTTTTTAAACTTTCAATTTTGGTTTTTATGCCCTTTAACACGCATTATTAATTATGATCCTAGATTTTCAAAACGTCTATACTTTAATTAATATATTTTTAAAATATAATAATTTGGTTCATTTATTTTCATTTTCATCTCATTTTAATAATCATAATTTTAATTGACATTACGTTTAATAAATTTCTTAAAATATTGCAATAGCTTTGCATTATAAAGCATTTGTTAGGTATATAAAAAGTCAAGTTACTATTTTGCTAATAAAGATTAAATTAGTATTTCGATAGAAATGAATAAAAAGCTGAAAGTAGATTGAAAGTATCAAAAGTCTCGGACTAAAATTACTGGGTCTTCTCTAAAATATTAGAATTGTAGTTGTCTATATAAAAAATTTTTTAGCGAAATCATGAGGTTGTTCTACATTGAAAAGGTTTAGAAAAGTCGTAGACTCTAAGTACAGGGTCTATGCCTTTAGTTTCAAGTTGTCTTGGTTAGAAACACTTAGTTTTGTTGATGCCAAAATTTTGCCAATAAAGATTTGATCCAAGATTTATCTTAAATTTACTGGGATTAGAATATGAGATTTTCTTAATCCTAAGCAATATCAAAATTTTTCCTATTTCAATTTATCTTATTTTATTTTATCTCAAATTATCTTGATTTATCTTATTTTATTTTGATTTTTGGCTTTATTTGGTGACCCAAAATTCACCCATAACATCAGTCCCACTCCTAGGTTTGGTTTAAAATTTTGGCTAATCACGGCTATGAGCTAAATATGGATCCAATTTGGGAGTATAATTACTCTAATCTATATTGCTTCAATGACCTTGTCTTGCCCATGACCATGTGAGGTACTCACAGATTGAGACCTATCAAACCGGTAAGGTTGACATTAGGTACTTCTTTAGACGGTGTCGAGACCCTAAAGTTATTATTTTGTGTGATTGTAATAATTTTTTACTATTTCTTTCTAGCGGACCGTAGTTTTTCTCGAATTTTTCACGTAAATTATTTATTGTGTTTTCAATTTTATTATTTTTATTATTTTTTTATGTTTATTTTCGTAGGAGTGGAAGGTTTTTCTCAACAAATATAAGATTTAATTTTTTTAAAAAAGACAATAATATTTGTTGGGAGCAATTGCCTATAAAATGGTTTGGCCAGCAGTTCGTAGAAACCTAAAGGCAGCTTCCTAAAGATTAAGTTTTGGAAAGAATATTCTGTGGTATTCATTAAATTACTCATTAATTCAACATTGGAAGCTGACAACATGCCCTAATTTAATACTCACACGTTTGCATATTAGATAGATTAGGACTTCCTTTCCCCAATTAATTAATTAATCGAATTTGGCCTAGTTCATCAACCTTTCAATTTCAACTATAAGTAACCTTTTTTTTTTTTCCTTTTTTCTTTATCAAGGTTGAACGATAAAAATTACTATTTCGATCAAGGATACATGTCTGAAGTAATCAAGTTATATTTAAGAAATGGTTTTCATTTGATCTTTGAGATCTTTATTTTGCGTTGTCAAAAAGCTTTTGTTGATGTTAAACATGAAGGATAAATTTGATAATTATTTTTGTTGTCTTTAAATAGTCATTTGATGTTTTAATTTGGAACTTTTTGAATGTTTTTTTATTATGCAATTTGGTAGGTTTTGAGAAATAATAACTCTTTTAGTTGGAAAATTTCAAACGCATTATTTCTTTTCAGATTTTATTTTTTACTAAAAAAATTACATAACCGTCAATTTTCCGGTTAATTTTTTATTTATTATTTTTTAGTATTATTTTTTAAATAATAAAGATTGCAATATTAGAAAGGTATTATAGTAATTGACAGATAGTATATAAACATCTTTAATTATTTCGTGTCAGGCAAATTTATAAATATTGAAAGTTTTTAACATTTTCATCTATTGTAACGAGAAATGAGCCCAAATCACAATATAATTACAATTAAATCTAATTCAAATAACTTAATATAAAAAAATCTAATTAAGGCTCAGTTTAGGGTTGTTGGAGCTTTCAAAACAATTGATGTTAGTAGTGCGGAAAATCGGTTGTGATATGAAGTAAAAATAGTATTTGGTAAATTTCAATTTTAGACTCAAAAAACATATTGAGGTTTATGATAAAAGTAATACCAAGTTGTTATTATTTAGCTGTAGTAGACATATTATTTTAATTACATATTGATATTTTGTAATAAACTTACTAAACAATAATTATTTTAAATTTTATATGCTTTAAATTAAAAATTAACTTTATTTCCATGTAAATTATTTTTGAAAAAGAAAAACAAAAATTTTTCTTAAAAATTGAGAAGTAAATATATGCCAAAGGAAAAATATATTTGTAATTTTTTAAGAATTAATTAGAGGATACAATTTTTTAGGAAAGCTGAATACAAAACCTGATGTGAGTGTGATTTTGAACATAAGAACAATTTGAAAAGTGATTTTAGATAAATTAATAAGTAATCAAATTTATTAAACGACATAAAGGATTAAGATTCTCTCACAATAGCTTTTAAACACAATCTCAAACGGTAACTTAAATAACATAACATAATCTATCATAAAAGCCAAAAAAAAAAAAAAAAAAAAACTGATGAAAAACTATTTCCTTTAAATCTTCAAATTTTGAAATGTCTGTAAAAAGTAGATAATGGGACAAAGTAAATACCCTAGTTTAAGTGTTTTAAAGTAAAAACCCAAAAATAGTTATAGGAAAATTGTATTTACGTGTTAGCATGGTCTTAAATTTCTATCAACCTACTAAAATTTTCATATGATTATATATCGATATAAAAAGTAAATCAATGAAACATTAAAAAAAAAAAAATCAATATACAATCAATATTGTAAATATAATATTAAATAGGAAGCATTTCAATTTAAATATAATATATTTTTTTATACTTTTTTGAAAAATATTGATCAATATTGACATTTGCATTAAATTGAGAATTTGATATTTCTTTCGATGTAAATATTTTAAACTAAACATTTTAGGCACAAGTACGAATTTATGAATATTTCCATATGAGAGGTGTGTTATGCATTTTATGTAAGGTTATGTTCATGGCCCACTCCTTTAGCATTACTACTATCCCTCTAAACATTTGGAATGTTTTGTATCATGAAATTAAAGAAAATGTGGAGAATTTTTTTTTTTTTTTTCATTGTTATTATTATAAGAAATGATGCGGAATTTTTATTGAAGCAAGTTGAAACCTTCATTTAGGCAATTCTTTATAACTTTATGGTTATTTATTTTTGAAAATTAGTAATTTCACCCTCAATATATTTATTAGAGTATTTCCTAGAAAAAATTTAACAAAAAAGTTGATGGATAATCAACTTATTTTATTATTAACACATTTGTACATGTACCAAAACTGTCACTTAAATGTTATTTATTAATAAAATTCAACGTGTTAAATGACAAAAATCTAGAATTTCCTTCAACAATATATATGTGTGTGTGTCATGCCTAACATATCCAAACACTAAAGATAAAATTAAGAAAATCAAAAGATTAAGAACTAAATTAAGAGTGATCTAAATGATGATTTGATGTATTAGAATAATTGATAATGCTTAACATAAAAATTAATTGGGTAAATCTTGTGTGATTTTGTTTATATAATAATTGGTTTTAAATGGCCAAACACTAGTTGATTAATAGGATATTGATTTATATTACTTGTGGAACATTTTTTCCTCTTTTTCTCAAAAATAATATCTCACAAACAAAAATGTTGACTAGGATGCCACCTAACCAAAAATAATAATGTATCACACAAGTTGCCATGACACGTTTCCACTAATATCATTCTTGAAAAAAACTATTTTTAGGGACCATCTTCAATTATTTTTTCAAATTACTTTAGAGAAATAAATTCATTTTAGGTTTAAATCTCATTCAAATCTTTTCCAAAAGGGAAAAAAAAAAAAAAATCTATTCTAATAGTAATTAGCATACTAATACACATACTAGGAAGTTACTGTCATTATTTATTTTTAAGATAAAGACTAAAATGACTATTTTTGAAAATTTAAGATTAAAATATAAAATATTGAAATATTGAAAAAGACTTACATTATTCAAATTCAAAGATAAAAATAAAATAAACTTGAACGTATAGAGATAAAAAATATTTAAACTTTCACCTTAACGCCAATAGGTTAGAGTGAAGCACGTTCACTAATTGGGGAAAATGCGTTTTTTTAACATGTATATTCTATTGTTTTGCAAAGATTCCAATTTTTTATGGTTAGATTTTTTCTTCAATACTTATTGGGTTATTATTTTTTTTTAAGGGAGAATTTAGTAATATGCGAAAAAGGAAAGGTTCAAACCTTCTTTTCTTCATTTTCTAACAATACGTGAGTTGGAGGATCAAATCTTTGATTTTTAAGCCAAAAATATATACTTTCATTAGTTGAGTTTGCCAAAATGAACATGGCTCAATTGATATAGATTTTGTACTATCAATTTCGAGCATTCCCCACCACACACATTGTAAAAAAAGAAGTTGAGTTGTGTTTAAATTAGCTTCAAAAATTGTTATTTATTATTATTTTTAATATATTAACGTTGACAATACAATAAATTACATATGTCAATATGAGTTTATTTTAGTGATAATTAAAGTTAAAAATATAGCGATAATTAACATTTATCTTTTTTTTTTTTTTTTTTTAATTGGAATGTTCATATTTTTATATCCATAATTATTGTAGGTACTAAAAAATCAATAGCATCGATAGTTGAAAAGAGGTTTATACTTAGCAAAGGTAAGAGTCAAACTAATTAGTTACCCATTTAATGTGCGCAAAGTTAGAAATGCATTTATTTCAAAAATCTTGCCCACTTTGATAAATAAATTATAGGTTGTCATATAAGAATTATGTCAAAGAAATTAGATGAAATTCAATGATAATGACCAAAATGTTTTTTTACTTAATATTGAAAGAAAAAACTATATACTATTTTGAAAGTATGGGAACCAGTTTTTGAAAAAAAAAATGTATAAAACTTGTTTGGTAGAATATTGAATATTTTAAAGTAAGAAGTAGGAAAATAAAATAATTTCTTTTAGTATTAGTTAATCTTAAATAATGAATTTTATAAATATTTTTAATAAATTAGGACAAAATGGAGTTCATTGTTTGATGTCTACTTAGTCTCTAAAATTTCAAACAAAGACACTTTTGTCCTTAAAGTTAGATTGATTTGAGACAAAGAGTGGAAAGGTAATCTCGTCTTCTCTCTTATATTTTGGATATTCATGTCATCGTTTAAGTATTAACTTATCTTCTATCTATATATAAATTATACATTTTTTTTAATAATATTATTTTAATAAATAAGGACAAAAATAGGGTGAAAAGAAAAGAATTGACAAAAATAAGTTGCAAAATCGTAGACCGGGGTATACAATTTTCGAAAAACGTGTGCTGGGTCCACATTTATTTAAACAAAATTGTAGACTTGATCTATGATTATTTTGAGCAATGATGGCTGTCACATTTCGAGTAGTGATGGCTGTCATGTTACGGTAGGCAATGGTGATGTGGATGGAAATTGTGAACCCCATCCAGATGTGGATGGATATTGTGGTATCCGTCCACTATTTTTTTTTTTTTTTTTGGTCTTCTTATTCTAGTAAATTATAAAAACATTGGTTGTATTCCAATTTTGCCTTTTGTCGGTTTTTAAGGAGAGGATTTTTGGGTTTTTTTTTTTTTTTTTATGTTTATAAAACATGTCTATAATATGAAAAATTGTTAATATTATATTTCAAATTAATAGCAAATAATTATTCATTCAATGGTAGAAAATATCTCATTGATGAATTAAATTAATAAAAGATAAGAAAATATATACCTAATTAATTTGTGATTTAGATTAAAAAGAAGATTGTGGTTGAATTTTAGTTGGGAAATGGCTTGAGTTGACATGCTTCACATCAAATTATATCGCCACATCCACAAATGAGAATGCTAATTAAAAGAGAAATGAGAAGGACCAAAGATACGTGAAAGAAAATAACCACCACATTCGTGTGGTACTCGGTAAATACTCTTTAACGAGTATACTCGTGTCAAACAAATTAGTTTTTTTTTTTTTTTTTTTTTTTTTTTTAAATTATGAATTTAGTGCCTGTAGTTTAAGTTAGAATTTGGTTTGTATTGTTTGAAGAAAATTAGAATTTAGTCCCTATTTTAAAGACTATTTACGAGGGTTTTATCAAACCATAGAGACCAAATTGTAATTTTATACGATAGAGACTAAACTCTAACTTTTTCAAACCATAGAGACTAAATTTGAAATTTAACATTTTTTTTAGTACAGTTGGAGGTAGGAAAATTTGAACCACTGACCTCATAGTTATTAGCACACTCGTATGCTAATTGAACTATACTAACTTTAGTTAAGTAGAGAAAAAGTTTGAAAGTTACGAAGAACTGTGTAAGATAACTATCATTGTCTAACATGTTAGTTTGATGTTTGGTGACTCGTATAATTCATTATTCACTTGAGAATGTGAATAATATGTAAAAACAAATCTTCCACGCCTTGGCTTAAAATGAATCCATTTGTAGATTATAGCACTAATAGTGAATAATATATATATATATATGTAAAAGAAAGTCGAAACATGTAAGGATTCATTGGTAGGGGATTTGGTTTATTTGTCAAATTAAATAAAGAAAGTAGGATTAAATATTTTAGGAGTGAATATAGCTTTGGTAGATGAAGAATCGCTTTCTGTATGAAGTTTCTTTATCGAAGGAAATAAAACCAAAACAATAAAGGCCAACAACACCAACTTCTCAAGTTTTAGCCTTCTACCTTCTTCCAACTATGTGTTCTCCTACTTCAAATGGTCCACTTTTTCGTCTTCTTCCTCTTCAATTATTTACCCCACCTACGTTTTTTTATTTTTTATTTTTTATTATTTTTTTATTTTTCTTAAATTTTTATCCTCTATATAAAACTCGAATTTGTGCGTCATAGACTCCCTTTGCTTACCATTTCGTTTTTTGTTTTTGTTTTTTAAAATTAGCCTTTTTTCCTCCCTATTTTTTTCATTGATTTGTGTCTCTCTTAAATACAATAGTTGGATTCTTTGCCAAATTCTAAATTCCAAAAACAAGTTTTTTTTTTTTTTAGTTTTTAAATTTTAGCTTGGTTTTTTAAACCATTGTTAAAATGTAGATAACAAATAAATAAATTTCAAGGTGGAAGTAGTGTCTATAACCTTAATTTTCAAAAACAAAAATAAAAAACAAAATGTTTACAAAATGAGGCTGTAATATTTGAAGTTATGAAGTTTGTTTTCTAGAGTCATAGCGAGTTTAGCTCTGTGGTACTTGATATGTTCTTCTCTCGAGTCATAAGATTGGAGGTTCAATTTTCTTGCTTCACAATTGTTGTACTAAAAAAAAATTAGTTTTGCGATATAAATTACGTAAAGAAAATAAGAATTCCTTTTCGGCGTACTTTTTATAGTAGTATATTTTTGGCATCTACTTATCTATTACATGCAGTGTCTAAAAGTTTGTTGAACATGAGAGGAAGATTCAACTTTTGACCTGTTAATCGAAGTATATGTTAATAATCAGTTGAGTTATGTTCATGTTCACTTGTATAGTCTCTTATTGACAGATGGACAGTAGATATTGTTAAGAATTAATTACGAAGGTAGCAACCAAATAAATAATAGTTTTTTATAATAAAAAAAATCATAATTTATATATATTTATCTATTACTATTGTTCAACTTAAAAAATAATTTATAATAACTGTACAATTTATATATTTGTAATTACTCCATAGAAATGCAAATTTATAATATTTTATTTTAGATAATATAGCTAAACTGATTAAGACCCTGAAGATCAAAAATATGATGAAATTTGATTTCATCATGTATTATCGAGTTAACAAAATGAAAAATAAATAAATAAATAAATAAATAAAAGTGATCTATTCAAATTTTATATGTGGTTGACTTTTTAAATCGCGTTATAATTTTCACAATGATAATCGAGATTCATCATTTATAAGAAAAATTACTGTTTGCATTGATGAATTCACATATATAATTGTAATTGATTTTTTTATTATCATTATTATAATTTTTGGTCCAAAGTGTTCTTATTTTACATGCTAGTAATCGTTAAATGATAGTAAGTTTAGATACTGATTACCATAATAATAGAAATCAATTTAATCTAGTCCGTGCATTTTCTTATAAAAATAATTAAGTCATCATTTTATTTATTTTTTTATATTTGTAATTAGTTTGTAATTAAAACTTTTATAATATGTAATTCCAATTACAATACCCTTCTTTTCTATTTAGGAATTCCAATTGTACTATACTATTTTTTTTTTTTTTTTTGGTTGTACTTTGAAAGAAAATTATACTGTACTATTTATAAATAATGTGAAGTATAAAAAATAGATTTTTTCAGCATCAAGGCTGAAGAGATGCTTAGAAGCTCAAATACAATTAATATTTAATTTAAAATTATTATTTTTGTGGGCATTAAATTTCTTGCCATATCCAGGAAAAAACTTATGGTATAAATGTATAAAACCAAAAAAGCCTCAAAATTTTATCTTAAAAAGAATTTCCATTTAAAAATAGAGTAGCTACAAATTAGGTGGAAATAAGATGAACAGTGTCTTATCTATAAATTACATAAAAAGAAACAGAACAAAATGTCCAATCATAAAATACATGAAATCCAACAAAAAGAAAATCATTTAAGAAAAAAAGAAAAAAGCTTTTGATTTTGATTTTGATTTTGATCCATTAAGAAGAAGAAACACCACCAGGATTCAAACGTTTGTTTGGTTTCTGTTTTAACTTTTTTTCTTCTTTCCCTTAAAAGCAGCCCCTTCAAACTCAACAGTGCGATGAATTTCATTAATGGGGTCAGTTTTTTTTTTTTTTTTTTTTTTTTTTTTTTTTTTTTTTTTT
>QLSR01000343.1:893719-912834 GCA_031780015.1 Citrullus colocynthis
TTTTTTTTTTTTTTTTTTTTTTTTTTTTTTTTTTTTTTTGTGGGTTCAAACTTTTTTCAATCGTGCTTGCTGAGCTGAGCACTACGGCCACTCAATTGCTCTTTTTAATTGTTCTTCAACAGTTCTCACTCAAAATCAGAATCCTACGAACCAACTCAAAATATCAAAAATATCAAAAATATCAAAATATCCTTCTCATTCTTGAGTTCCTCTGTTCTTTCTTCTTCTATTTTGATTCCCTTTTTTTGTTTTTTTAGCAATTGAAGCTTCTGACTCTTCTTTTTGAAGCTCCCTCTTGTTTCTTTCATTCTTTCTTGTGCCATTTGTTCATCATTTTTCTTCTTTTTCTTCTTGATTTGTCCGTACTCCTTCTGCATTGGTGGGTCCGCCATTGAAGACACGTTACTTGTTTGGTTTTATTTTGAATTTGGCGAACTGGTCAGGCCGTTTAGCCATCTGGGTCGTCTTTATTTCGCTTTAACTTTAATGGGTAACGAGTGTTTTGAAGCTCTGAGATAGCCATTGATGGATCTGGAGAGTGCTATTGGGGGCCACCCAATCAAGGTACTACAAGTGGCAGTCTAATCTATTCATGATCATCATCTTCTTCTTCTTCTTCTTTTTTCTTTGTTTTGTTGATTTTAATCATTTTGGTTGCAGAAAGATTCATGGAGAGCTGTTTTAACTTTGGCTTATCAAAGCTTGGGGGTTGTTTATGGCGATTTGAGCACTTCCCCTTTGTATGTTTACAAAAGTACTTTTGCTGAGGATATTCAGCACTCTGAATCCAACGAAGAGATTTATGGAGTTCTTTCTTTTGTTTTCTGGACTCTCACGCTCATTCCTTTGATTAAGTACGTTTTTATTGTGCTTCGAGCTGATGATAATGGCGAAGGAGGAACTTTCGCTTTGTACTCATTGCTCTGCCGCCATGCCCGAGTTAGCTCCTTGCCCAATTGCCAACTTGCAGACGAGGACCTTTCGGAATATACAAAAGATGGGATGGATTTAACCAACAAGAATACTTGTGGGTCGAGATTGAAATCGACGTTAGAGAAGCACAGAGTGCTGCAGAGGGTTTTGCTTGTTCTAGCTTTGATTGGGGCTTGCATGGTGATTGGAGATGGAGTTCTTACACCTGCAATTTCTGGTACTGTGGATTATTCATATTGTTCTGTTTTCTTTTAAATTCGTTTGTGATTCTAGATTTTGAATTGAAGGAACTTGCTTGTTTTTGGTCTTTCATGGCAGTTTTCTCTGCGGTTTCTGGGCTGGAATTTTCCATGGCTAGAGAACACCATCGCTGTAAGAGTCTCTGCTACTCTATTCACTTGATACTTCATGGAAAAGTTGAAAAACCCAGATGATTTCCTTTGGTATTCTGACTAATCTTCTGTTGAAATAAGATAAACAGTTCCTCTTCTTTTTCCTCTTGTTCTTTTTCTTCAATTGTTCTGTTAATTAGTTTATTAGCAACATGAACAGAATTCTGGCCTCAATATCTGGTAGTCAACTTTTCTTGGCTGTGCTTCTCTTTGCTTTTATTTTTCATTTCCCTTTGTCTGCTGATCCACTGTATGCTTCAATGTATGGGGGCTTTAGAAAATTTGCAAATGTTCCCTTCTTTAGCTGTACAAATCTGAAGAGCTTTTTGTTATAATTGTTTATTATTGTAATGCAGACGTTTGAAATAGTGGATGAGCATGGATTTCATTGTTTAATTACACAAATTATTGTGGGTCTCTGCATATATGATTGATATACAAACACCTCTTATCATAGTCAAATCACTATCATGTGAAGAAAAGAAGAAAAGAAAAGGAAAAGCAGTGTTAAATTAATACTTTTACTGAAAGTTCTTGAACTTTTTAAGTGTTATATGGCTTGCTGCTATAGGATTTAGACCAGGGGAATAAAATAAAATATTGTGCAATCAGCTAGGCTTGATTTTGGACCAAATTTTTAAGCAAGTCAGTGCAATCATTCATCTCTTGGTCAAACCATTTACCTTTTAAATCACCATTGAAGTATCCATATCACCCGACTTTGACGAGCTCTTTCATTATCATAGTAATTCTAATTGGGAGGTAACATCTTTCTGGTAGCGGGTTTTTATCGATCATTCATTATTGTTGATGGGTCCTTTTAACTTAACTAGTAAACCTTTCTTTTCTGTTTGTGACTGGCTGTTGTCTGCTAACAGTGACCTTCAAAGATAATTACTAATTTTGCCTTAACAAACTATTTGGTTGCATTACTTGCCGACTGCTTGGGATTTTTGGTAATATCAACATTTGATATTCTAATTCTCGTATTGTAGTTGTCGATCTTATTTCACACTGGACAAATATGTGACACGGATATAACTTTGTTCACATTTTAAAAGATTTTCTGGCAACCCAGTTTTTGCATCTACAATGTTGAAAGTTTGAAACCATATCGGAGTTTAAATAATTCAGTATAATCTGTCGTTATTCTGCATTACCCTTTTCTCTGTTGCTAAATCTATACTTGTTTAATTAAACTAGCAGAATAAATTTGTTTGCACATAGTGTTTTTGGTTTCAAAAGCTAGGTAGGAATTGGAACTAACCAATATGTGAACAATATCTTCTTGTTTCTTTTCGATATTATCTAGACTATACAAACATATGAATTTCGTCTAAACCAGTCATTTCTCTGAGAGTAGTATAATTCAATCTTGTTGGATTCTGTTCCTCTACATTGTGGGGCCTCCTCTTGTTATTGAGGGACCAATTCACTTTACATACCAATAGAATAAAACATGAAGTCTTAATAGTCTAATGCTTCTGCAGATGTTGAAGTCCCGGTTGCTTGTGCCATATTGGTAATCCTGTTTGCGATTCAACATTATGGAACCCATCGAGTTGGGTTTCTGTTTGCACCAGTTGTAATTACCTGGCTCCTGTGTATCAGTTCCATAGGGCTGTACAATATCTTCCACTGGAATCCACATGTTTACCGAGCACTCTCCCCATATTATATGTACAAATTTCTGAAGAAGACCCAAAGGGGAGGTTGGATGTCCCTCGGCGGAATCCTGTTATGTATTACAGGTAATGAGAGTGGATCATTACACAACATTTTCCTCCCGATGAGTTCGTCTTCTCGTATCTCTCTCTTCTCTTTGTTCTTAAGTTTTCTGAAGTTGCCTGTTCAATATTCAGGTTCAGAAGCAATGTTTGCTGATCTCGGGCACTTCTCGCAGCTATCTATCAAGGTCATGTTTTCAGCAGCTGAACTTTTGAATAAAAGTTATTAGTTTAAGATTTTTGAAACTAAAAGTTCTCCACATATGCGTAGTGCTATTCTTAATTTGGACTATGAAAATGGTCGTAGAAATATAGCAATGTGCTTGTGATCATTGTACTCTTGCTGGAACCCTTGTGGTGTATAAAATTGATGCCTGTTATCATTCAAGCTATTACTTGTTGAAATTTCTAGAGATTTCCTTCAGTAACAAAAGACTTTGAGTGCTATCTTTCTCTCTTTCCATTTCTCTCTTTTATTTATCCTTGCCATTTCCATTTGTAGATTTCATCTTCTAGCTAGAAGCACAAAAAATGCAAAGAAGTTGAAATTCACTCTGCTAACAGAAGCTGTTCTACTGCAGATTGCTTTCTCTTTTGTGGTCTATCCATCTTTGGTCCTGGCATACATGGGACAAGCTGCTTATCTTTCTCAACATCATGGTGCGGAAAATAACTACCGAATTGGATTTTACGTGTCTGTTCCTGGTAGGTTTACAAATTTGATGCATTGGAGACGAGGGAACATATGTTTCTAAAAGAATGTTAAAAGAGTTCAACTTTGTTTCTATTTTTTACAGAGAAAATAAGAGTGCCTGTTCTTGTGATCGCCATTTTAGCCGCAGTGGTAGGGAGTCAAGCTGTCATTACTGGGACTTTTTCGATAATAAAACAGTGCTCCTCATTGGGTTGCTTCCCGAGGGTCAAAATTGTTCATACCTCCTCGAAAATCCATGGTCAGATTTATATACCGGAGATCAACTGGACGTTGATGCTCTTATGCTTGGCTATTACCATTGGCTTTCGAGACACGAAACGCATGGGCAATGCATCAGGTATTCTCTCCACATGATTGGCTCTCTTCCTTTTTCCACTCGTTGGACTTTGGGTCTTTGTTTTTGTTTGAGGCAAAACGGCTACTTTTCGATCAAGCTGATTATGTTATATCTAACGTATATCGACCCCTCGACCCCATAGAAACTCGTTCTCATGAACTGATCTTTTTGTTGTTTTAACTGACAGGCTTAGCAGTGATAACTGTTATGCTGGTGACAACCTGCCTAATGTCTGTAGTCATCATCTTGTGCTGGCATAAAAGCTTTCTCTATGCCATTGCCTTCATACTCATTTTCGGGTCAATCGAATCACTCTACTTTTCAGCATCTCTAATCAAGTTTCGAGAAGGGGCCTGGGTTCCCATCGCCCTCTCATTCATCTTCCTAATAGTCATGTATGTATGGCATTACGGAACGCGCAAAAAATACGAATTTGATGTTCAAAACAAAGTCTCAATCAACTGGCTTCTAGGCCTAGGTCCCAGTTTAGGCATTGTGAGAGTACGCGGGATTGGCCTCATATACACCGAACTCGTCTCAGGAATCCCCGCCATCTTCTCCCACTTCGTAACAAACCTCCCCGCCTTCCACCAAGTCCTAGTCTTCCTCTGCATCAAATCCGTCCCTGTCCCACACGTGAGACCAGGAGAAAGGTTCCTAGTAGGACGAGTTGGGCCCAAAGAGTACCGTCTCTACCGATGCATAGCACGATATGGCTATCGTGACATCCACAAAGACGACATGGAGTTCGAGAAGGACTTGGTGTGCAGCATTGCCGAGTTCATCCGGTCCGAAAAGGCAGAGACAAGCGTAAAGCTAGAAGATGTAGAAGAAAGTGAGAGAATGACAGTAGTTGGGACATCTTCAACACATGTAGATGGAGTGAGAATGTGTGAAGATGAAGGAGAAACAGCAGAAACATCAGAGGTAAGAGAGATAAAATCACCAAAAAAGCTGAGAAAAAGAGTGAGGTTTGTTGTACCAGAGAGTCCGCGAATGGAATTGGAAACGAGGAGGGAGCTGCAAGAGCTAATGGAAGCAAGAGAAGCAGGAATGGCTTTCATACTGGGACATTCATATGTGAAAGCAAAGAGAGGATCAGGTTTGGTGAAGAAAGTGGTGATAAATTATGGGTATGATTTTTTGAGAAGAAACTCAAGAGGGCCAAGTTATGCTTGGAGTGTGCCTCATGCATCTACTTTAGAGGTGGGAATGGTCTACCAAGTTTGAATTTAAAAGCTCTTTTCCCTCCTTTTTGTTTTACTTTAACTTTGTGCATTCTCTAGTCTCTCATTGTATATAATAAAAGCATTTTTGTCAAAGCTTTCATCTTTCTTCTTAGGCTATTTTGGATCTCACTTCTTGTAATTCTGCAAACTTGCTTATACTCTCAAAACTTAAAACCTGCCCCCCAATAAAAGGAAATAAAATGGGTTCTTTTTTCCTTTTCAGATGGCCATAATAGCAATATGCTTTTTGGGTTTAAACTCTTTAAGAATTCAATTTTTACCCACCAAACTTTGGGTATGTGAGTCAATTTTAATCAAAAACTATATATGATATAGTTATAAAATGAATCAACTATAAAATCATTTGGAATTTAACTAACACAAACGCTCAAATTCTTGTTCAAGAAATGCCAAAAATAAATCACAAAAAATATTTAAATCTTGTTATACAATCGCTAAGATAGAAATGGTCCATGAGATTTGAAAGTTGATACTTTTAGTTCATGATGTTTATTCTTAGTCACTTCGTGAATGTTGGCAGAATTAACATCAATTGAGTGACCATTCAAAATATTTTGTTTTTCAAATCTTATCGGCTAAAGTGTAACTTGAAAATCTCATTGTGGTTAATAGATATTTGCTCCAAATCTTTTTTAGCCTCATACCTTAACAATTTCATTCATTTTATAATGTTAATTCACAAACTTTTTCAAACCCTCTATATTTCTTAGGCCCCTTGCTAGGGTAACGAGTGCATGCTACCAAGCTCGGCCACTTACTCCAAACTTCAAAGATAAAAAATGTAATTTGTTATTCTTTTTTTAATTTTAAAAATGAAACTTAAATTGCTAGGCTTTCATAATTTTTTTTACTTAGTATTTAATGAATTTTGAACATTTTGTGTTAGTTTTATAGGCTAATTATTTTAGTCTATAACGTTTTTGGTTTTTTTTTCCCTTCAGTTGTCACTTTGGTCAATGGTCCAATTTCATTCCTATGTATGAATTGAATTTATTAATTAAGTATTGCTATCACCGAAAATTAAATTAACGGCAATATAGTTAGAGTGAACTTATGTCAACTAGCATAAATATGTGTTATCGAACAAGAAGTATGTGAACTAACAATATGATAATGTATACCATACAAAATAAATTTAGACAAAAAACTAATTACAAATGTGAGTTTAAAAATAATAATTCTTAAATAGTAATAGATTGTTTATAAAGATTTTAATGGAAATCTCCAATATTGTTGAACTCATAAAAATTGGTTTTCCATTGATTTTAAAAAGTTTGGCTAAATTATTAGAAAAATGCTCTTGAACTTTTGAACTTTGAGTAAAAAATATGAAAATTATTATAAATAAAAAAAATCTAAGTATTTATAAATATAAGAAAATTTTCAACGATAAACTATGATAGACTTCTATTGCTCTTTCTATCACTAAGCAAGAGAAGTCTATTGTGGTTTATCAATGAAATCTTTCTATATTTGTAAATAGTCTGACTCATTTTGCTATATTTAAAAACAATTCTATAAAAAATATCCCTTATTTTCAAAAGTTTTACCCTTAAACTTTTTTTAAAAAAGAACATTTTTGTTGGTATATGAACATAAAATTGTGAGATGTTATGCTTATAACTTAAAGTTTTGGTGTACATTTAGTTATTGATTTATGCTTATAACTTAAAGTTTTGGTGTATATTTAGTTATTGAGAAAAATGGTGTAAGAATTGGACAAATTTGAACGAATATCAATATGAAAAAAAGAGTATCTATATAATTTGTTTTAAAATTTGTTATTTTCCAACTCAAGATAATTTCAAATAAATTTAGCATTATACTAATGGAAGGAACATTTAAAATTTTTTTTTTTTAATCAAGAGTATTAATGCAACTTTTGAAAGTTTAATGATATTTTTGAAATGAGGTATTTCAGGTTAGTTTCCATCTATATACTAACGATGAGAATATGTTGAAGTTTTTTTATTTTTTATTTTTTATTAAATTTTGGGATATTTTGAAAGTTCTAGAATATTTTAAAAATAAAATAATCCAAAACTAAGCTAATTTTATTTTATTTTATTTTTTTCCCCGTCATTTAGTCAAAAAGTTAAACTAAATAAAATAATATTTAAATATTCTTTCAAATTAAACTATAAAAACCCCTCAGCGCCAGCTTTCGCGGGTCTTCTTCCAGAGCTCTCGTTCTGCTTCGCTCTTCCTTCTTCCCGAGCATTTTTCCTTCCGTTTTCGTTCTTCTCATGAACTCCCACTCTTCAGACCAATCACTATAATTCATTTCCCCTGTCATCGTTCTGATTCTCTCGTCGCCATGTTCGCCGTTTCGACGACATTTTTCCACTCTGTTTAACCGAGCACCCAAAAATGGCGAGGCTTTGGGTACTTTTGGCGGCCATTTTCGCGGTTCTATTTTGTGGGTTTTCTTCAGTTTCGGCCACACCCACAAGTACGAGCTACTTCTCTAAACCTGGCCTCATATTTTCATTTCCCCTTCTTCATCTCTGTTTAGGCGCTTTCGTTTTCCTTGCAGAAATTGTTGCTGGGGTTTTGTCCAAGGCGGTTTCAGCTCTTGTGAGTTGGATATCGGCGATCACCTCGGCCTCTAATACTGGTTTGATTCGTTTCCTTAACCCTAATTTTGAGCGTTTTCTATTTGTTTGATTGATTTGTGGGGTTTTGTTTTTGCTGATTTTTCAGTGGTTTCTACCCGCTCCATGATTAAATTTGAGAGGGGATATGTTGTTGAGACTTTGTTTGATGGTAGTAAGCTGGGGATTGAGCCTTACTCTGTCGGGGTATCTCCTAATGGGGAGCTTCTGATTCTGGATGCTGAAAATAGTAATGTTCACAAAATCTCTATGCCAGTTTCTCAATGTAAGCCCTCTTTCTGCATTAATTTATCACTTCATTTGTGCAGGTTGATCGTATTAGTGTTAGATAATATAATATTAAATTTGTCTTCACCCACCCGCTTAAACTTTTGGGTCAAACAGTGATTTAACGTGGTATCAGAGTAAATGGTCCAAGAGTAAGCTTTTGGATCAACTGGTGATTTAAGAATTATTACTCTTGATACCCTTTTTTTCTTGTTAGAATGTAGTATCACAAATTTAGGTTAGAATGTGAATATATCAAAGATTACTATGTCTTAATTGTTGAGCTAGACTTAGGATGACTTAATTATTTTTTTCTTTTCTAGTACAACAAATGAAGCATCAATTCCATTGAGTTATGTTCATGTTGGTGAATGGCTCTGGTCCTTGTACTTTTTTATCATTTTTTTTTTTGTTTCAGTCTTTAAACGTTTAGAATACGTCTTAGATACCAACAAAAAGTTGACATAGGTATGCAATCATATTATGTATTGATGTCACGTAGAAGTGCATGAAATAAAATGAATTTGGTAGTATCACACAAAATATTACAAAGTCGCAAATACAGAAATTAACATTGTAAAATTTGTATTCTAATAGGTACGTGACTAACCATGTTGCTTGCTCCTTGTCTAGCCCTCTGGTAGCTGCTCGTACTTTGCTTCAAACTTTGGACATCTCTTCTTTTCTTCACTTTTACTAGTTTTTTCTACAGATTCTTTGCCTTCCTTTTGTATTAGTTGATTCCAAATTCAGATCGTAGTACTTTTACTTTGCTTGCAAGCTTTCGTGTAGGAGAAGACTTTACTTTTTAATTTTAAAGCTATCATTTTCAAAAGTTCTGCATTCTAAGTATAGATCTACAGCTCTTATGTTAGACAATAATGAGCTTCATTAGCCCTTAGTTCTTTAGCTTTAGTTACCATGATTCCAGGCTTTGACGTACCAAAATCAGTTGATTGAGTTGCACTTTTCCCGTATCCAATAAGTTCAAGCTTCGGGAAAAAGATATGTATTGTCTTATTTGGTTGTTACTTGTTTGACCGCCCCATTTCACTTTGCTTTTCAAAGATATTAGTTTTGTCATATCATGAGCGTTGGACCCACTTACGTGCAATAAATGATTTTAGTAGCCAATAGTATATGACATTAAAATATTTTGATATTTAAATTCGTGGGACATTTATTTACTTTTAGGTAGGTGGGGAATCAAGATATCTAATGATGAGTGATGAGTCGTTTAGGCATTTAGCTAGTAGTCTTGGCAGTCTCTAATACTGAATGTACTTAAGTAGAATTTCTCGTAGAATGATTTTAAGGTGTCAAAAGAGCTTAATATATTTTTATGGAAATTGCACAAGGCAAATTTTATACGCTTTATCTTTAAAAAAATTATTCTTTTCCCCCCTTAATATTTTTAAAATGGTTTTCATCCTGTAAACATTTCTACTTTTCATCTTACCAAGTGTACAATTCTTGATTTGAATTTGATATTTCTCTGTAAATAAATCTTAAAAATGAATAAATTTACATCATGTTTCGTAGTTTCACTCTGATTATTCGATAACTCAGGCAGAGTAGAATTTCGCTTCCTAATATGATTAATAATTGGTTACTCTAGTTTCTCCTTGAGCTGAAAGCAAGAATCATATACAGTTTGCAGGCCCAAGCTGTTGGCAGGATCATCTGAAGGATATTCTGGACATGTAGATGGAAAGCTAAGGGATGCAAGAATGAGTCATCCAAGAGGGTTAACTGTGGATCAAAGAGGAAATATTTACATTGCAGATACAAAGAATAAGGCTATAAGAAAAATCAGTGATGCCGGTACTTTCGTAAATCAGTTTCAGAGCATTTCGTGCCTCAAAAATGAATCCTGCCTTGTTATCGACTTCTTGTTTATTAAGTTCACCTAAGAATCTCCACCAAGTTACATTTTTCCTAGAAGCAAGGGCACTTATGTTTGGCTAGCATCCGTGTCCGACACGTTTTCGACACTTCTTAGACATGTATAGGACATTTATTAGTGCAATAGATGTGTTAGATACTAGTTGTACAAGTCAAAATAGGACCAACATTTGTTAGACATGCATCTAACACTTGTTATGTATACTAAATAGAAACATATATGACAAAAATAATAAAGTCTGATAGGGAAGACATCAAACTAATTTTTAAGCATATAAATGCACTCATTGACTTTGAATTTCTGTTTCATTTTAAAATGATATATATTTTAAAATATATGTTTAAATAAACATGTTTTTGTTGCGTCTGTGTCCTGGATTTAAAAAAATGACGTGTTGGCGTGTCTATGTTATGTCGTATTTGTGTCTAGTATCCATATCAATAGCTTCTTAGCATTTTGTAGCATTCAAAATCTTGGTTTTGGGATCTGTTAATTGTATATAAGTCGTTTATAGTTTCTTTGCAGGAGTTACGACAATAGCTGGTGGCAAATGGAGGAAAAGTGGCCATATTGATGGTCCAAGTGAAGAATCAAAGTTCTCAAATGATTTTGATGTGGTTTATGTAGGAAGCAGCTGCTCACTTTTGGTAGTCGACAGAGGGAATCAGGCAATTCGGGAGATTCAACTTCGGGCTGATGATTGTATAGAGTATGATGGTAGCTTCCTTCTAGGTAGGTATAGCCAAATAAAATCAACAATGAATGCCATTTTTCTCTCATATTAAGCAATGTATTTACTATGTTCTGTTATTGTAGGGATGGCTCTGCTGACTGCTGCTATGCTTTTGGGATACATGTTGGCACGTTTGCAATTTCGGGTGTTGGCCACGTTTTCTTCTAAAAATGTAATGTTTTTACTAAATAAACAATAGCTTTATAGTCTTATTGATAATGTATAGAGTAAACTATCTATCAACATTAACATTTCCCAATACTTTTACCAATGTTTCTGTTATGTTGCTAAGAGGGAGCGATTGGCTAGGCTATTCATTAATGTAGAACCAACTTGCAGTTTCAGTTAAATTCTTTCTTCTGGTTTGCAGGATGCAAGAGTTGACTCGAGGAATGTTACATCGATTCCTCCATATGGGAGGGTCGAGAAATCAGTCAGGCATCCGTTGATTCCTAGTGAAGAGGAAGACGATAATCAGCCAGAAGAGAATATCATTTGTTCCCTTGGCAAGCTTTTCCTCAACACTGGCTCATCTGCAGCCGAAATCTTTGTGGCATTGCTTCTTGGAGCTAGAAGAAAGGCGTCCAACTCCCACGGCCAGCAGCATTATCAAGTAAACAAACATGCGCCATCACGGTTTGGTCTGCAGGAAAACTTCACAGCCTCACATGGTCGTGAACCGCTGGAAACAACAACCAGGAAACCTTACTCTTATTCGGCAACACAACTCGGAAACGTCCAGCATTATAGGCGCATTTGGGGCGACGGCAGTGGAGGGGAAGAACAACCATATCCATGCAGTCGAAAGGTGTGGTACAACAGGAGCAGTGAGAGAAATGAGAGAAATGAGGTTGTGTTTGGTGAAGTACAAGAGGAAGAGCAACTGTGTGGACAAAATGAAGAGAAATGCTGTGTTGGTGGTGGTGGCTGTGTGGAAGGGAGATCCTTCAGCAATAATAAGCATGAAAATGCTTTTGTTACAGAAAAAAGGAGAATGAGAGATTAACAATTGATTGGTTTCTCAATCTGTGTTGTATGATGTTATGAGTTTATAAATTCTTTTGATAAAAACAAAAAGAATAAAAAGTTGATATAGAATCTTACGTTTATTTAACACGGATCAATATGGTTTTGATCCTTTCCTGTCTTTATTCTTATTTTTAATTGCTTGAACATCTTCAAGTTTCTATTACTTTGGTCTAAAGTCACATTATCCATCTATTCAATGATCTAAGGGTGAAAAAAGAATAAATTTAAATTTAAACGTTAAGAAGGTAAGAAACTATTTTTAAAGGGAAGATGTTCTAAACCCTTTTTACTTTATTATTATTATTATTATTATTATTTTTCTGAGGCTATAAACCCTAATTCTATCCTTGTTGATGCCTTGCTCATTTGAAGTACATTTCTCGTTGCCATGATATAAAGATTGTCAAAGCCTTGAACATTTTGCTAATTATAACATCTTAAATTGATTCGTTGAATCTGACTATTTAAAAGTTGTGAAGTTGTTGAATGGCGAAACTAAGGATCTATATGAAGTCTTCTTTTTTCATCGAGGAGGCAAAAAAAAAAAAGAAGAAAAAGAAAAATTGTCTTGAGGCAAGGGTTGCTGCTTTCTCTCACACTCGACAATTTTCTGGCATATACTATTGCAAAAAAGGCTTTGGCGAATAAGGAGTCCTGTCTTCTTCACTCTCCTTACTCTGAGTGTTGTATTGGGTTTTGTAGTCTTGTTTCTTTAATATATATATATATAGTTACTTTTTAACACTATGGATTGAATAGGGGGGAATTTAATAACATAACAAAACAACTATTTGGTAATTGTATTTTTAGCTTGAGTGTCTTTCTACTTTTAAAATGTCTATTTTGATTTATGTGCTTTCAGCTTTTTGTTTATTTTAGTAATTATACTCTAAAAATGATCAATTTAGTCCCTATTTGCACAACTTTACCATAAGTCATTTAAAAATTCTTTATAATATACCAAATCCGACTTGATTATTAATAGAGTGAATATATCTATCATTTCTTGAAATCTCTCTTTTGATTTAAAATCGTGATGTAATGTGTATCTCCTCTGGTTCTGATTATGAAATAGATGAAATAGTTAAATAAATTGATTTAAGTAATATTTTTTTAATAAGGAAGAAACTAAAACTATCATTTTTTTAAAGTACAAATATCAAAAAAACATTTTGAAAGTTTAAAGACTAAAACAGAAAGTAAATAATATAACCGCACTTTATCGTCCAAATGAACAAAACAAATATAATAATATAAGTATTAAAATAGAATTTGGGAATAAAAAGACGAAAAAATACTTTTGATTCATAAATTTTGTATGAAAATAGCAAGTTATTGCATCAACAATAGTTCATAATAATTTATTTCTCAAACTTTAGTGATCACAATTTCCATAAAAATGAGATAAAATATCAATTTTTATTAGTAACATTTTGTAGTTTATAAGCATATATGATTTGTAATTAGTTTATCAATTTATAATAAAAAATTCTAAAATATGAGAACTCAATCGATACAAACTAAAGTTCATGTACTAAATTCAAATTTAACTTACCTCGACGTTAATTATAATGTATTCTCAATTGTCATACATTTGAGGTTGAATGTTTAATCTCCCTTCACCCATACTAAAAAAAAGTTTAAATACTATTTGACCTTATACTTTTGATTTTGCTTTAGTTTGGTCCTTATACTTTCAATAAATTCATTTTAGTTTCTATACTTTCCACTTTGATCTCTGTACTTTGAAAATGTTCATTTTGTGCTAAAGTTGAAAGTATAAGAACCAAAATTATTGCTTTTAATTGAAGAGCATAAGAACCAAAATGAATCAAAGTTGAAAATATAAGAATGAAAATGAGTATAAGGACCAAAATGAATCCGAAAGTATCAGGACCAAAACAAACATTTTAAAAGCATAAACATTAAAATGAACGAAAACCAAAATCCAAAACCAAAACTAAAATAGTATTAAAAAAGAAAATCACTACTTAATTGCAAATAAACGAGGGAACAAAAATATTATTATTATTATTTTAAAAGAAGAAAACCCCTAAACTGAGAGAGAGACATCTAGACGACGTCGTCTTGATAGGCAAAATTCAGCGGTCAGCTTGGGAAAATTAGCATCGGGTATAAATGCACAAGAGTTCCCGGCGATTGGCGGCAACGACGAACTGAAAACTGAAGCCTCGAGGTCAAAAGACCAACAAGAATGGGAGTTCATGGTCTTTGGGAGCTTTTGGCCCCCGTCGGCCGCCGTGTCTCCGTCGAAACCCTAGCTGGCAAAAAGCTCGCCATCGGTACAAATATCTCTCTACTCACATCTCTGAATGATTTTCAAAAAATTTCATGTGGATTAAGGTTTTTTCTTTGGGTATGTTTTTCTATCGAAGATGCGAGCATTTGGATGGTACAATTCATAAAGGCTATGCGCGACGATAAGGGAGAAATGGTCCGAAACGCCCACTTACTCGGTTTCTTTCGACGGATTTGTAAACTTTTGTTCTTGCGGACCAAGCCTGTTTTTGTTTTCGATGGTGCAACCCCGGCTCTCAAGCGCCGGACTCTCATTGCTCGCCGTAGGCAGCGTGAGAACGCCCAGGCTAAAGTTCGTAAGACTGCCGAGAAATTGCTTCTCAATCATGTGAGTTTGGTTTCCGGTTTTCTTCGAGTTCCGTGTTTTTGGAGCTATGTGCTGGGAATTTGTCTATTAGTTTCGTCTACAGAAGTTAATTGTTTTGCTTGTGTTTGGAAATCTTTTCTAGTAGAATCGAAAAGTGTCTGTTTTCCTACGAGTGAAGTTTGATTAGACAGAAATATCTCAAGCTCATTTCCATCATTTTGCAGTCCACTTTTTAGGAATTTCGTGTCTTTTTCTTCAAAATTAAATAGAGTCATTTAGTTATGTTATTGGATCATGTAGTTTTGTCCTTCCAGTAATCCGTTGGAAGCAAATCACTACCTGGTCCCCAGATAGGTGCTGTTCAGTAGGAAACTGAAATCTCCATCAACAAAGATGAAGTTAGAAGTTGTAGTTTATTTAATATTTTAAAAGCATTGTTCCAGTTCCAACTAAATATTGGTGATGTTGTAGTTATTTTCTATTTTTTTTTTTTTTTTGGAAACGAATAACAATAATTAAATAGTTTGTTGCTTGGTCAAGTTCTTTTTATATGTAATTAAATTTCTAGGTTTCAACTTTGCAGTTGGGAGCTAAGTCTTGACCTTTTTTTTTTTTTGCTACCTCTTGTTAACAGCTCAAGGTAATGAGGTTAAGAGAACTTGCTGAGGATCTTCAGAACCAGAAACAGCAGAGGAAGCAAAATCTACGAAAAAAGAGTACCTTGCCAAGCCGTAACGAAAATGTCGATGGTACTTCTACTTCCGAAAGCTGCAAAGGCATCCCAAATAGGGGCAGTCACGAAAATCTAGATGAAATGTGAGATATGTCTCATATATACAACTCGAAATATGAAAAAGTTTGAAGAATATGCTTTGACAAGTTCTCTTGTTGATCATTTAGGTTGGCAGCATCAATTATGGCCGAGGAGAATGGGCTTTTCTTGAGCAGCGCTTCCTCCTTTTTCGGTGCTACTCTTGCTAAAGAGGACAGTGGTGAACGGTCAATTCTGGTAAGTTTTTTTGCCGTGTATGTCACATTAACTTAAAGATAGGGTCTAGTATTTATTTTCAATAAATTGGAAGGTGAAAGATAAGAGACCTGACAAACAGGATGTTGGATCCAGAACCTGAAGTATAACAATGACTCAAAGGGCAAGGGGATTTTGTCAGATGAAACTCATGTAGTGGGGAGTGATTCAGAAAGGATGGAAGTGGCCTCAAGAAGTGCCCATCAGCAAAATTTAGATGAGATGTAGGGTGCATGTACACTTGGGTTATAACTCTATTGTTAATGTCCTGTGTTAATCATATGCTTTCTGTTGTGATCATTCTAGGTTGGCGGCATCCATTGCAGCTGAAGAAGCAAGAAGTTCAAATGAAAATGCATCAGTATCTGCTGCTACAAATCTGGATGGTGAAGATACAGATGATGAAGATGAAGAGATGATTTTGGTATGCCTGACAGATTTCTGTTATTCATATGATTTCTAGTCAACAATTGTTCTTGACCATGGTGGCTTTCTCAAATTCTCTTCTCATATCAGCCTATTTAGAAGCCTTAGGAAGTAAACTTGAATTGTGTTAATATCATTGGATATCAGGTCATAAGTAAATCTGGAAGTTTATAACATATTTTTGGTTCTTGCACATTTCTGTTTGCAGAATAAAATTATAATAAATCCTTTTCAGGATGTGAATCATAGGCTTACTGAAAAGCAAGGAGTTCTCAACTTGTAAGTTATTAATTGTGACCATTATATTGTCTGTGTTTACCTTGACAGCCTGAAATGCACGGGGTAGTTGATCCTTCTGTGTTGGCTGCTTTGCCACCTTCAGTTCAACTTGATCTTCTTGTTCAGGTAAGTATAAGTATATGTACCATAATGGTTGGCTAGCCATGTAACTTCATGCTGGCATGTGTTAATGCACGTATTTTTGGTGCAGATGAGAGAGAGATTAATGGCAGAAAACAGACAGAAATATCAAAGGGTCAAGAAGGTTGGTTCTGGAATGGTCCAATATGCATCTGTAATATAATTTTGAACTTACTTCAACACTTGACTTCCTCTACTCCTTTATACTTACACTTACACACACATATAAGAACCACACTTCAATAAGACATCGCTCATACCATAAATCATTGCTCTCCTAGGTACATTTACTGTCTTCACGACTTCCTTAATTATTGATGAGATATAGCATAGTTCCATACCTCTGAAAGACGTTCCAATATATTGTTTTGTGTGTGTACTTCTGCTACACCTCTAATGACTGCCAATGCCATCTGATTAGTTGATTTCATTTTGTTGTAGGACCCTGCAAAGTTTTCTGAGCTACAGATACAGTCTTATCTTAAAACTGTTGCTTTTCGACGTGATATTGATCAAGTGCAGAAGGCTGCTGCTGGGAGAGGGGTTGATGGTGTACAAACATCAAGAATTGCCTCGGAAGCAAACAGGGAATTTATTTTTTCATCATCTTTCACGGGTAACAAACAGTGAGTTGCTCAATCTCTGCTCGACTTCTGTATTTTAAAATGTCAATATGCATGACAAAATAGTCTGGAAAGATATTGAAGATTTAATTTAAGTTGTTCTTTTTCCACTGAACGTTACTTGTTTGGGATTTATAAAATATTGTAGATTCATCAGATGTTTGATTTTCTCAGGGTACTTGCATCTACTAGAGCTGAGAAGAATGGAGACAAAGGCCTACAGGCACCAATAATTCAGCAACCTTTAAGTTCCCTGAAAAATACAGAAATTCCCGAAACATCCAATCCGCTGGCTCAACCAACCCCTGACAAGTTGGCGGTATTTGAGGACAACATTGAGACATTTTTGGATGAGAGGGGACGTGTTCGAGTTAGCAGGGTGAAGGCCATGGGGATGCACATGACCCGTGATTTAGAAAGGAACTTGGATTTGATGAAAGAGATTGAAAAGAATACCAGTGCAAATAAGGCTGCAAATCCTGAACCCATGCAAAATATTGAAGTTTGTAATCCAGAAAGCTTTTCTATTCAAAGCCAAGTTCTAGATACTTCAGATGAAGGTGTTGGTGGATCTATTAATAAGTTGAATGAGAGAGGTGCAGAGTCCATGCTGAATGAAGAAACTGCTATAGAGATATTGCTGGAAGATGAGGATGGGAAGTCTGTTGATGGTGATGATGATCTATTTACTAATTTAGCCGCAGAAAATCCTATTGGAATGGCTTCTTTTGACATTTCGACCCAAAAACTATCTCTTGATGGTACTACAGATTCTGGTTGGGAGGATGCAGTTGAAGGAAAAACTTATAGTCCAAATAATGTTGAGGTGGATGATCACTCGTTCAAGGAAGGAACCGTTAGTGATGAGAGTGATGTAGATTGGGAGGATGGAGTGTGTGATCATGTAAACCTAGTTCCTTTTGAAGCTGGTTTGGCAAAGTCAGTTTCTAAAGGTTCTTTGGAGGAAGAGGCTCACTTGCAGGAGGCAATAAGAAGAAGTTTGGAGGACACAGGATATACAAAATCTGGCACTGTATCTTCTGAACATCAGCAACCACAACCAGTGATTGTTGGAAAAAGGGCTGAACAATGTATGAGTGTCCAAAATGAGAATACGATTGGACTTGATAAGCTAGACAATGCTGATGGAATGAATTGTTTAAATTTCAATGATTCTACCAGGACACAGGTATTCTTGTCTCTAGTTTGTAATCCCCCTTTTCTTTTTTATTATTTTTTATGTGAATTGGCAATTGCAGTGTCCTTACTCAGAACCATATATCAGGGAATGACCGAGAGTTCTTCTCAAGAAAAGCAGTGCTCAGAACCTGTTGCATTGTTAGATACCAAAACCCAGACAATTGCTGAACACTTGGATGCTTCTTATAATGACGCTACATTTTCTCTTAAAGAGTCAAATGAAAGCAATAGTACTCTTGAGCCCTTATCTAGAGACACATCTGGTGCAGTTCAGTTTGGGGATAGGATAAACAATACTGTGACTGATCCTCCTTGTCGCATGGCTGAGATGGAAGGTATTTACCCTCCTGGAAATGGTTCTTCCTCAATATCTTTTGCCTGTGAAAACCATTTCAAGCAGAATCTTCCTGTTGAGGAGCATAGTAATAATCTTTTGCTGGACAAGAAGGATGCAAAAATACCTGCGTTTGAAGAAATAAGCAATGCAGAGATTGAGGTTACAGAGGATGAGTTGACAAATAGAATTTCAGTTCTGGAGCAAGAACGTCTGAATCTTGGAGTTGAGCAGAAAAGACTTGAGCGTAATGCTGAATCTGTCAATAGTGAAATGTTTGCAGAATGTCAGGTCTGTTGGTTTTTCTTTCAACATGTTAGTTGGGAAAAAAGTCATTTTTATTATTTTTTTATTATTTTATAAATATTTTAAATTTGTTAATGTATTTGCAACAAAATTTGGTGCTAGATGTTACAAGTATTATTTATTTGGGAGGGTGGGGAGAAGGCTTGAACGATTTGGCCTATGATTTGGTCAATTTTTAGAGGTGAAAAAGCTTAGGGGTGTTTGGGGTGTGAGTTACACTTGGGGGGGGGGGGGGGGGGGGGGGGGTGG
>QLSR01000343.1:913097-936971 GCA_031780015.1 Citrullus colocynthis
GGGGGGGGGGGTGGGGGATTGGCTTCCCAAGCCTAACCCACATTTGGAGGAGTTGCCAAACTCGAGTTTAATTTGAAAACCCAACAGGCTTAAACAATTTCCAAACACAGTTTTTCTGACTTGAACTTCTTACCCCTTCCAATTAAACCCCAGGCCCAAGATTTTGAGTCTGCTCCCATACGCCCCTTTGTGATTTGAGAATCCCAAGGAAGCTCTCTTAGAAGATTTAACCCATTAACTCTTTGTCGTTGAAGGGAATTTTATTGTCATGCCCGATTTTGCTGTTTGGTTGCTTACTTTGTTGAGGTGAGCCCAGGTACTTGCCTATGGTGGAGGTGAGGCGAGGTGAGGCCTCAGCGCCTTGAAGGTATTCAAGACGAGTGCCTTCAACAGGGGGCTTGCCTTGGTGTGCCATATTTCACCCTTTTGCGCCATCGCCACAATAGAAGCAAGTGCCTATTAACATGGATAATTATTCTTAGTAAAGTGTTTTATTTCTTTTATTATTATTATTATTATTATTTTTAACAAAAACAAGAAAAACCCCTATTAACATGAGAAATAGAAGAGTTTGGAGGAATAGAGAGATGAAGAATAAGAGAGCATTTAGACAATCAGGAGACTTGTCGCACAAGAGTGTGCTTGTGTGTTCTAAACACTGGTCTTCAACTTTCTTTTACTTGAAAATGAAATTATTACATATAAAGTCTATTTGTAGTGCTATTTGAGTTCTCTTTTTGAGAATGGAGATCAATTGACATTTTATCTGATTCTCTATAGGAATTACTGCAAATGTTTGGCTTACCATATATTATTGCTCCTATGGAAGCGGAAGCTCAGTGTGCTTATATGGAACTTGCAAACCTTGTTGATGGAGTGGTGACTGATGACTCTGACGTTTTCCTGTTTGGGGCAAGAAGTGTTTACAAGAATATATTTGATGACCGCAAATATGTCGAGACGTATTTTATGAAGGTCTGAATCTGCTAGAACATGTCTGTTCTCTCTTTATTATTGTTATTATTATTATTATTATCATGCTAAATTACATTTAATTAATTTTGTTGGTGGTGTTATTTTAACCGTTATTCTGATCCTTGACTAGTTTATGGGTGGCATAGGCATAAAAATCAACTTGGTTTTGGTCACCGAACATTCTTAATTAGGAATATTTTACTTGGTTATCTTATGCACTGATGCTACCCAGTGATTATGTGAGTTCCCTGCATTATTAAATTTAGGACCCGTTGGGATTGACCTAAGAAGAAATTGTTTTTCAAAAAACTCATTTTTATTTAAACTTTTTTGATAAAAAATGTTTAGAATACACTTTAAAATCTATTCTTAGTGATTGCCAAAAACTCCAATTTTTTATAATATGACTTATTTTTTAAATTACACACTTGAAAATGTATTCTAAACACACTCTTATAATCTGGGAGTTATAAATCAGTTTATTCCTCCATTCAGATTGCTCTTCATGGTGCTCCTTTCTATATATATATACACACGCATACATATATGTACGTATATATATTTCATTATACTCCATTACACTCCATTATACTCCAATTGTATCAATTCAAACTGGGGTGCTTTTTGGTGGGGTTTTCTTTGGTTAATGTTGTGGTTCTCCATCAAGGATTTGTTTTGTAATCTATATTCTATGGTTTAGTTTGAGATTTCTGAGGATTCTATTTTCTTGATACTACTCTTATAATTTATGACTTTGTTTCTTTTTTTTTCTTTTTTTTCCTTCTTTTTTTCCCAAAAGAGCTGTCATCTTTGGAACCCTCGATTTTTTCTTTGTTTCTCCCAATTAGAAGAATCACTCTTGATTCCGTAATTTTAAAGTAGCTTGTTGCCTAACAATTTGCCCATTGTACTTTGACTTTCAGGATGTAGAAAATGAGCTTGGTCTGAACCGGGACAAGTTAATTCGCATGGCACTACTACTTGGAAGTGATTATACAGAAGGCATTAGGTAATTTAAATGAATGAGCCTGCCGCATTGATAAGAATTTATCATCTGCAAGGATGCAGAACTTTGCTGTCATGATAGATTTTTCAATTGTATGATGCAGTGGGATTGGCATAGTTAATGCCGTTGAGGTTATGAATGCATTTCCGGAGGAAGATGGACTCCATAAATTCAAAGAATGGATTGAATCACCAGATCCAAGCATCTTAGGGACGCTTGGTGCAAAAACTGGGTTAACTGCTCGTAAAAGAGGGTCAAAAGCAAGTGAGAATGATATCACTTGCTCAAATGGCAGTGGTTCTGCATCTGAAGAGAACATTTCTAATGATCTGAAGGAAAACATAGCTGTTAAGCAGAGTTTCATGGATAAGCATGTGAGACATTTCTCTCTTGCTCTGTACTTTCTGATTTGCGTATTTCCTTTACCAGGTGGAGAAGGAAGATTTTTTTATCCCCAAGTTTTCTCACCCAGTCATTGTTTGATGCCATATTTAGAGAAATGTTAGCAAGAACTGGCACATACCTTCTGAATTTCCTAGTGAAGCAGTCATTTCTGCTTACATCTGCCCACAAGTGGACAAGTCAGCAGAACCTTTTTCCTGGGGGAAGCCAGACCATTTTGTCCTTCGCAGGTGAGATATTATGCTTTTAATCTTGATAGATGTTTTTTTTTTTTTTTTTTTTTTTTTTATTTTTTTTTCTTTTTTTTTTTTTTTTTTTTTTTTTTATTAATTTTTTTTTTTGATAATTTTTTTTTTTTTTATTTTTTTTTTTTTTTTTTTAAATTTTTTTTTTTTTTTTTTTTTTTTTTTAACTTAGTTACCATGATTTGTGTATTTCCACTTTTAGCAGCAATCTTTATGTCGAGAACTGTCTTCCTCTTAAATGTTTCTAGTTATGTCTCAACATGATTGCTTTTGCCTATCATATGAATAGAAGCGATATACCACACACATCACAGTCAATTACTTATTCAAGTAGGTGGATATTCTTCTTCTTCATCGTTCTATTCAGTATAATCGGCATAGTTGTTTCTTCTGCTATCTTTATTCTAATGGAGGGCTTATTCTGTTCGTTCTCTTGAAAAACACCACGCAGTCCCTTTTTTCTTTTCTTTTCTTTTCTTTTCTTTTTTTAATAGGAAACACAGATTTATATATTCATCAAAAGAACCAAAAAAAAGATAAAACAGCTAGGGGCTGAGGGTGGAGGAAACCCCCTCCCACAATACTAATAAAGGAGAGTCCTTCTATTGTTAAAAATCATTAGAAGACTTTAACTATAAAGGGGTTTGGTGTAATTTCTGCACCATCAGGAGGCTGTATGTTGAACAAAAGCCCAAAAAGAAGCAAAAGAGACGAATTTATCTTCAAACATCGTACTATTTATTTCTTTCCAAAGACACCACGAAAGAGCACAGGTAGTACATCTCCATAGAATTTTCCTTTGCCGTAGAAGCTTCCACCATCAAGACCTTCCAACATCCATTCATCAATCTTCTTGGGAAGACAGCCAGCCAACCCAAAAGTACTAAAAAGATTAAGTGAGCCTTTAGAAGCAACTCACAATGCAGTCCCATTAATATTTCTGTGGTCATTGACTTGTCCGAGTCGAGCTTTATATTGTATGATATTTGATTATGATATTTTCGGAACTTCATTGCAGTGATGAGCCGAGCCTACATTATATTTAAGAAATTTGAATATCCCCTGTGTATATCATATTTACAACTAAACTTGGTTCATATGCTGCAGATTATGCTGGGAAAAGTTTGGGTGGGATAACTCGAAGGCAGATGAATTGCTTTTGCCAGTCCTGAAAGAGTACAGCAAACATGAGGTTAATTACTTTCACTTGTGGCTCTTACGTTTGCAAATGCTTATGTTGAACCGTTAACCAAAGGAAAGTGGAGGGAGGGTGGGGTTCTTATGTGGAAACCATCTTTAGCAACAAATAAGAAGAGATGTTCTATTTTGTGTGCTTTTCTTCCTACTCTGTTTTTTGCCATAGTCCACAAAATGATCAAAGAAAATGTTGTCTATGCTCTCATCTTTCTATATACTGTTTTCTTGTAGACTCAACTTCGATTGGAGGCGTTTTACACTTTCAATGAACGATTTGCTAAAATCCGCAGTAAGAGAATAAAGAAAGCTGTTAAAAGTATTACTGGGAGCAAGTCTGCGGTGTTGATGGATGATGCTGTGCAGGATGTTTCTGTAAATAATCAAAGAGAACTTTCTGTTGAGCCTAAGGAGAACATGTCTGAGAAATGTTCCTCAGAAATCCAAGGTGCTTGCTCGAATGAAGATGGCATAGAAAATATACTCCGAAAACCTTCCAGGAAAAGGCAGCTAGATGGAGAGCAATCTCAACCTGGTAAGGATCAAAAACTAACAAAGAAGGAAAAAGGAAAGGGAAGTAGAAATGAGGGATCACATTCTGAGAGAGGTAGAGGTAGAGGGAAAGGGAGGGGGAGAGGTCGGTTAGCATCGAAGGGAAAGACTCCTATTACTGAATTGGTTGAAACCAGCTCCAGTGATGATGAAAGTGAATTTGACGATCAGAAATTTGATTTGGAGAACTTGCAGGAGCCTCAAGAAAGAAGAAGAGTAAGTTTGAATGTTACTGATTCTTTGTCTTCTATTTCGTGCTATTTCTTATGTCAGTATTTACAATTCTGCTATTGTCCTCTAGCCAATTACCTGGTCAATAGGCATCGCTTTGCCTCTTCATATTAGTCACTAATCAGATGAATTTATACATTGCACATAAATTTGTCTAGATTGTCGAGTTTTGTCAGCCTGCTTGTTTTCTTGTCTTCAGTAGTTCTCAGTATCTTTCAAGACAATTGCTCATCTCTTTCTACATTGGCTTAATTTTCCCTGACTAGAATGTTCATATTGACGCAGTCATCACGGATCCGAAAATCTGCAAGCTATACAATTGACGATGCAGATCAACCATCAGATCACAGTTGGGATAGATTCTCCAATGATAAAGCCGAAGAAGAAAGGGTGGTCCAGGGTCAGTACGCACATCGTGAAACTGTGATAAGCCAATCTGAAAACACAGAACGAGGTTTTGGAACTCCCAAGAGATCTCCACAGAATGATTATCTCGAAACTGGAGGTGGTTTCTGTCTAGTAGAAGATGAAATGAGCCGGCAAGAAATGTGCCAGACCAAAGATCCAGCCTTGGAGGCTAACAATAGTGAAGACTACCTCACAATGGGAGGCGGGTTTTGCTTAGACGACGATGATGAATGCATTGACCCTGTTGCACATCCCGACCAAGTGACCATATTGGAAGTCCCCAAAGATGGCTTTGAAAATAATCCTGGTCAATCAACCTTCTCTCCTGAGAAACATATAGGCGAGGAAGATATAGATGCACGTGGAGAGTCTCCGCTCAATGTGGACAACCGGAACCCTGTAAGTAATCCGAACTCTTCCCAGGTAGGTGAGGATGTGCAAGAGGAACCTAAGGATCGTTCTGTTAGGACATTTGGAGGAGCTCTAAGTGCCATGCCAAATTTGAAAAGAAAGAGGAAGTAAGCGTTCAAGTTATTTTAATGAGTTTCTTTGCACAATTTTAGGAAGATTTAATTTATTTTATGTGTTCTAATAGTGGAAGATGGCTGGTGGTTTAGCTTTTCGTCTGTAGATAATGGAAAGCTCATTTTGGAGATCGTTGTTGATCTTTTTCAAATTTTAGGAGCAACATTGTTAGGGTTCTTAATTCATTTTTTCCTCCTCAATCAATTTGCTGTTTTCAACTCATTTTAAGGCAAATTAACAAACTCTCCTAAGTCTAATAATTCTAAACTATCCTAATCACCAGCATTGCATCATAGATCCATCCGTACGGAAATATGTTCAAAATCAAGACTTGTCAAAGTACTACCCACTCACAAATCTAAATTACACGTTTTCTCATTTGTAGATAATGCTACATAAATGCAAAAGGAGAATGTTACTGTCTTGATATGCAGAGGAAAACCTCAAGACAACCTCAGCCAAAGAAAGAGAGTGCATTATAAATGATAGAGTGAATGATATTCAAATAATTGATTCAATCTATAGTGGCCGCCTTCCTATGAATTAATTTTTTATGAGTTTCTTTGATATCCAAATGATATAGGGTCAAGTGGGTTGTTCGGATGAGATTAGTTGAGATACGCGTAAGTTGGCCATAGAAAGTTCGAATTCCTTTCCAAGAAACGTTCAAACCTAAAAAGACCTAAAACAAAATCATAGTAACATAAATTTAAAAAAGAGAGTAAAAAATTAATGATACTGAAGGAAGAGAATGATGAGAATAAAGAATAAGCAAACAAGAAAAAAGAAGGCACAAGAATAAAACCTAAACAGAATTGTCTGCATGAAGGTCGTTTTTTTTTTTTTTTTTGTTGGAGAAATGTGGTTCGAGGAATTGAAACTTGAGTGTGGATGTAGTTTGATGTCTAACACTCGATCATCTTATTCTCTCTCATGAATGTGTACGTTTCCCTCGAGACAAGACTTTTTATTCTTGAGAGAGTTTGTTCTTTAAAGAAATGTTTAGTTTTCAAGAGCCCACGAAGCCTTTTAATAGTTGGAGAATTCTACACAAGATTTGAAGATCTAAATTTATGGATCACTAAATGAAGGAAGACTCTTTTATTTATCGAATTTCCATGAGGCAATATGGGCTTGAGCTTGGATGGCCCCAAGGGCCCAATCAATTGAATTTTGGATTTGGTTGATCTTTGGGCCAAAAGAGCCTATTTTGAGCTCAATTGAACGTGGGTCCAAATATTTTGACCCAATTGAACCAATTCACTTTATCCATTATTGGGATCCACCAATTTCTTGTCTTAAGTTTCAATTTGAGTCACATGTCAACTTGTAATTAGTCCCAAAATTGTTCATTTGTAATTTTAATATTTATTTAGGAAATGATGCAATTTGGGACTAGTGCAAAATCTCTCATCCAACTAAAAAAAAAAAAAAAATTAAAAAAAATTAAAAAACAGAAAAATACATACAAAAAATACAATAATAAACAAAAACATATACAAGAAAAATACAAAAAAAAAAAAAAAATGTATCCTAGATTGAATTTCGGTATTTTCGCCACCAAAACAATCAACTAGTTAATCACCAATTTATGATTGCAACACAAACTTGTTGAGTGATTTTTACGTCGTATAATAGCGTAAGTATACAATGTCAAATTTTGATATAATGAAATGTGTTCGAGTGCCATCTTCAATATTGGTCTTTTAGTTTGACTAAGTACTTTAGGCTCCATTTAGTTCGTGATTCATTTTTGTTTTTAGTTATGAAAAACAAAAAATACAAAGAAAACAATTAAAATGTGTTTTGGTATACTTATTTTCAAAAACGATTTCAAAAAAACAACTCTTAAAATAGTTCATTTTCAATAATAATACATTGTTGTTATCTTTGTTTTTAAATTTTGTTTTAAAAAATTATAAACATGAGATACACCCTTTGACAGACGGAATGTTTTACAATTTTATTTCTCAAAGCAGAGAAGCCTATTTCTGTTTACAAATTCTCTCTTTTGTCAATTTTAGTGAAGAGGTTTTTCCCTTTTTAAAATTTTTTTTTTAAATTTTATTTTTAAATTTTTTTTATTAATTTAATTAATTTATTTATTATAAAATATCTTAAAGAAAATGAATATACTATTAATTTAAGTGCAACATCTTATCAAAATTAATCCTACAAAATCTTCAAATCTTCCTATTCAATCAAGGATTTCTTTTACTTTATTTTAATGAAAATTAGTTATATTAATTTCTCTTCAAAAAAATTTATTTACTCTGCTATACACTGTATCACTTGTTTTCAATAAATCAAAAACCTTCATCACCTAATCTCTCCACTATCTTTCTTTCCTTTGTCAACAATAAAAGTTCATTATAATAACAACTAGGTTATATTAAATTAGTTTTTTTTTTTATTTTTTTTACCATCTACGATAATGAATTTTACCAATCACAAATTAATCTTTTCTTACATTTTGAAATTCACAACCAAACACAAACTTTGAATTTTGAATTCAAATTTCAAAATTTTAGATTAGAAACAAACGTGTTTTCAGATATATTGAAAAAAAAAGTATACGTATGTTTTTTTTTATTAAATTCCTTGTTTTTTAAAATAAATGTTTTGATCACGAATCAAATGGGCCTTAGTTACTCAAAGAACAAAAAAGAGAAAGTGAATGATCTAAATCTAACTTAAAATCTACCTATAGAGAGTTGGTATTTTAAACCAATGATTTCATCTATTGAAATGACACATAACCCAATTCTATCACTCCATTTAATCATGCATACACTTAACACTTATAAGTCACGAATGTGAATTGATTTACATGACTCTCTTGAACTTAATCTAAATTCTCTTGCTTGATAATAGAACGTAACATGTCGGTATGAAGCAAGACATATTAATGAACCCTTCTTTAAGTGACTTCTAGACAAACTCTTCACTCTCATGAAAGGATTTATAATTAGTCATGCTTTAAATCAAGAAATCAATTATTCTTTGGCTAAAAGAATAAAAGGGTAGTTGCAAAAAGTATTTACAAGTATTTGCAGATATAACACAATGAAAAAAATTGCAAATATAGCAAAATTTAGAATTTGCTTTCAAGGTCTATTAGTGATAGACCATATTAGTAGCAGCGCTTATCAATGATAGATCATATCACTGATAGAAGTTTATCACTGATAAAGAATATCATTTATAGATTTTGCTATACTTGCAATTTTTTAAAATGTTACTTTATACTTAATTATTGTCCTTAAAAATGTCATTCAATGCAATTACCCAAGAAATATAAAGCATTAAGCATATAAACACATAAATTATTGTTGCAATATAGAAAGAGTCTTAGCTTAAAATTAATGGAACATAGAAAAATGAGTTCAACCACACTCAATATCACATGGACAAATAAAACACATCTAAAATTACTAATGAAGAAAAAGGAAAAAAAATAAAATAAAATTTTGACGTGTATCACACTCCTTGTCGTGATGTATTACAATAATCCTGAGCTTTGAATCTCTTCCTTGACTCTTAAGAACGCTCTCTAAACCCTAAAAACAGAGTAGAAATCGACTAGGAACTTTTTTTCTCCAACTGACCTCTCAAAATTCAATTTATGGAAAATCTTACATCTCGATGTTGGCCTCAAAATTAATAAAATGCCCTAGAAAAACACATGAAGCAGGCACATTCACATCAACTTTCCTAGTGTCCTATCTCTAACTCTTTGGTCAAAACAGCTTGGCCTACTGTAATATCTTGATATCACTCGTTTTCCTCCTTTTTTTTTTTTTTACAAAAAAAAAAATTAATTAATTAAATTAAAAAAAAATAAATAAAAAAAAAAAATAAACCAAAAACTCATTTTTAAACAAAAAAAATTAAATTAAAAAAAAATAAATAAAAAAAAAAAATAAACCAAAAACTCATTTTTAAACAAAAAAAATTAAATTAAAAAAAAAAAAAACCTTGACTTTGTTCCACGTGCTCAAAATCTACAAAATAATCAATTATAAATGTAAAAGAGCAAAAGTATATCTCAAAGCAATAAACTAAAGCATAAAGATAACTCACTATGTGCAGTATCAGTTAAACACTTCAAACCAAATATTTGTAATGGAGAAAATGATGTGATTCTCTGTTCAAACATATGTCCACTGTCAGATCATGATGTTTCATATCTACGGTCTAGATCACACCCATACAACGAAAAAGATACATCACCTTGACTTGAATAGTTATAACAAAGGATTGAGTCATGTAGCATCGCCAAAATGACATCCTCCCATGCCTAACTATTTTAAGCTCAATTCAGATGCAACATAGATTGGTAATTAGGTGGGGTTGGGTTGTATAATGCCAAATTTCAGAGGTGACACAATGCTCGTTATTGAGGCTACCCATAAAATTGGTAATTAGGTGGGGTTGGGTTGTATAATGCAAAATTTCAGAGGTGACACAATGCTCGTTATTGAGGCTACCCATAAGATTGTTGGAATAACGGATTTGCTTAAGCGTTGACCTTATCTAAAGGCATCTACTCAATCACTCAATCGAGGTAGTTTCACCTTCATTGGGTTAAAGATCGACTCCTTGATCTTGGGAAAAAGAAGAAAAATTGATTGAAGGCTTCCATCACATATTCCATTTGTCTTCAATAATGTTGTACGTCCGATCGATACTTAAATTTAATATATAATATAAGGGTTAAATAGAAAGTTGGAGAAAAATTAAATTAGCTCTTCAAATATGAATATCTAGATATTAAAATGGACCCACAAATACTGAAGCTTAAGAAAAATGTATCAATTAAGAGGAAATTGGCTTTTCTCATAAAATTTGATTTCTACCAACACTTCCAATTTCATCCCATAAAACTTTAGACTTAGACAAGTATTTTTATTTTAACTTTTTTTTTTATTTGCCAATTTGAGGATTAAAAAAAAAAAAAAAAAACTCTGGTGTCAAATCTGTGTTTTATAATTTATTAAATACATGGGAAATTAAATTTATTTTTAATTCTGGGTTTTGGTTATGGTTGGAAAGAAACAAAATAGCTATGACCAATCAATGAAGATTTTTTTTTCTTTTTTTTTTTTTTTAGAAAAACCTCAAAAAGAAAAGAAACATAAGAAAAAATAGAGGCTAACTCATTAAAAATTAATTCTTAAAAATAAAGCACATTCCTCCCCATTTCTTACCTGGAGTCATCTTTTGTTAATAAAAAAAAAAATTGAATTCTTCAAATTTTAAAAGCAAGAAACAAAATTTAAAAAATTATTATTTTTTAATATATTTTCAAAACACAGTTTTATTTTAAAAAATATTAGTAGAAAATAAATAAAGTAAGTGTTCTATGCTTAATTTCAAAAACTAAGAATTGTAAAACAAATGGTTAGAAAAAATATAGGGGTGTTAAAAAAATCCGATCTACACGGATTGAGTTGGGTTGGGTTCAAATAAATGAAAAGTTTATAAATTGTCTTGGTTCATGGATTCACCTAAAGTAACTCAACTGACTCGGACCAGCTCAAATTTATTATTACTCAAATTTATTATTACTTTTAGGAAGTATGTTTTCTTTTTACTTGTGTCACTATTATATATAGATATATTTATTTTAATCTTATTCAATTTTATAATTTTTTTTTGATAATTTATTCTCTAACAATTCTTAAAAATAAATTTTCAGCACTTTGAAAAGAAAATTTTCATAATGTGAATTAAAATTGAGTTGTTACTCTTAATTCAATATGTGAAATTATCAAATAAGATTTTTACATATTAACATTTTACGTATTTTCAAAATAAAAAATTAAACAAATAACCTAATTAACCTAAACTGATCCAACCAAAATGTTTATGGTTGGATTGAGTATATTATTTGATAAGAGTTATTTGGGTGGAAACGATTTATAACTCAGATTACTAAAATAACTCTTATTAAATAATGTACTAACTCAAATGTTGAGCTACGAATATCTTTAATTAAATAGACTTAAATTTAAATTATTGCCTATGCATATTGGATACGTGAAAATTCAACCACCAAAAGTGATTGTCATGTCACCCTTTAAAAAACAACCAAAAACTTGGGCGAAGATCAAAGAGTGTGTCCAATGAAATCATATCCCAAAAACCAAAATTCATAATTCCCAAACTAACCCCCTTCTCTCTCCTCCTTCAAAATTCAACTCCTCATTTGATTTCATTTCAACTACAACTCCGCCAAACTCCATTTTCATCGCTCTACACTCCACACACACAAGAAACCGATGGACCGCAGTTTTCTATACAACCAATTCGCTCCACTGGCTGGAATGATCGCCGCCGAGTGCGCCACCGTCGGCTCAAACACCGTCTACAAAGCCATTAGCGGCCATGAAATCAGCTTCTATGTCTTCACCTTCTACACTTGTCTCGCTGCCGCTCTCGTTCTTCTTCCTTTCGCCTTAATCTTCCGCAGGTATTCGATACTTCCAATTCGTTCCGTTTCCTTTGTTGTTCGTTGGCGCATTTTGCCCTAATTTTTTTCAGATTGGAGTTTTCAGATCTGGCGTTTTTCCGTCCGATAAGTTGTCGTTCTTCCTCAGATTGATCAGCCTGTCGGCGATGGGGTATGAATTGTGATTGATTGAAGATTTAGGATTTAGGATTGGATTTTTTATATGTAATTGAAATTGTTGACTGTTTTTATTGTGATTGAAGAGTTGGATGTCAGCTATTTTCGTATAAAGGTTTGGAATACAGTTCGCCGACGCTTGCTTCCGCCATTAGCAATCTCATTCCAGCTCTCACTTTCATCTTGGCCGTTCTCTTTGGGTATCTTTTTCTTCTTGCAACTTTATTTCTTTTTCAATTATTAAATAATATATTAATTTATTTTCTATGCTTTTTCAGAATATATATATATATATATATTTCCTATGTGTTTGGCATTTGTCCATTTATTCAATTATGTGTTTTATAAGCGCGTGACGTCAATAGAAAAATATCTCTATAGTTTACAACTTAGGATAGGACACGGGAAAAAAAAAATAATTTTAGATTCTTTTATGTTGTTTGGCACGAAATTGTAAGAACTAAATTACTTGGATGGTCGCTGAAATATATAAATTTTGATAATATAGGCTTTGAATTTGACTTGTTAATATAAAGTTAAAAGTATAATAAGGTTAAAAAAGAAATCATTTTATAAGGAAAATTTGTTATTGTAAAAACACGATTTTTATTCTCTTTTGTGTAATAACGTAATTATTAAAAATTCTTCAAAATTTTGAACAGGAATACAAACTTGTTATTGAACGCAAAGGATTTTACTTTTATTTTTAATAATAACACACACACACACAAAGTAACCAGACAATTCTTTATTTTTATTTTTATTTTTTTAATTTTTGACTTTGGGAGATTAAAACTTAAATTTTATTTTAAATGTCTTAATCAGATCAACCATGTTCATTTATTTGCCAGGACTTTTTCTGTGTTAAATTTTAGTGGGCTCATATTCATCATCTTTTTCATTTTTTAATATTTTCTTTTAGTACAACAATTAAAGAAATAGATAATACATACCAAATTATTTTCACTATATCTTTTTTTTTTTTCCCTTAATCAATTAACATGAGACTCAAAGTATCAGTGGTTATAAAACAATGCAAAGGAATTTGTAGATATAAAAAAATTTAAATATAGCTCTCGAAATCTATTAGTGATAGAGTCTATCACCGATAAATTTTGTTATATTTACAATTTTTCAAAAAACTGCTACCATAAACTTAATTATTAATTTAAAAGTATGATCTAGTGTAATTACTCTAATTATTTGTTTTTTCTTTTAGCTTAATTAGTGGTTTTGTTAGAGGGTGCCACAATGGGCTATATAAATATTTTTCCAATATATTCTATTTGACGTCTGTGGCAAACTCCAAATCTGTCTGGAACTAAGGAAAATAGAGAAGGAAAAAAGTCGAATGACCAATCTTAGCTTAACTAGAGACTTACATTTACTTTGTAAGGACTCACCCTAAAACAAATGAAAAATTCTTTATCGGGAAATGAGGAGGGAGTGGAGATAAATTTTTTCCCGTTGACTAAATAGAGACGAGAACGAGGATGTGGAAGCATTCCTCATCTCCACCTATGGACATCTCTAAACTTAACTCGTAGATAAAGCAAATGTTTAGAAAAAAGTTACCATTTGTTTGAACTTTCAAGCTAGTTTTCATTTTATTTGGCCAAGCAAAGGGAAGAAAATGAAAGAAAGAAAATAATTTTGCCTTATTCTATTTTAATTTTTAAAGGTCCAAATTTACCTTTATATATCTAATAAATCTTAAAAAGGATTAGCTTAGGTTAATTTCCATTTAATTTGTCCAGAAAAAAGGTTAAAATACGAGTTAATTAGTCTATGAAAAAGAAAACCTTAGAGCTTTAAGGTGTGTCTAATGAGTTCCAAAAATCTTCATGGGTAAAAGAACCTTAATTTTTTAAAAATATTTAATAATAAGTTCATAAATTTTTAATTTGGTGTTTAATAAATCTTGGACATATTCAAAATTTTTAAAAATTAACTAATACATTATAAAATTTAATTTTATATCTAATAGGACTCTATACTTTCAATTTGGTGTTCAGTATGTCCATAAATTTCAGAAAATGCTAAATAAATCAAGGATGCTTTTAGACAAAATTCAAAACTTAGGATCTATTGAGGACAACAATTTAGAAAATTTTATAAATATATCAATTTATACTCTTTTTTAGATTTTGTTTGACAAATTTCATGTGAATCTTATTAATTTTTATAAGCAAATGAATTTTGACCATTCTTTACAAATACTTTTGAAAAATCAACTATACATTAATTCTCAAACTTGTGTAGATTTCTTCAAATGTCAATTTTACAAAATCCATGATTCTAAGAAAATCTAATTGAGAGTCCAAAATAATTTAGTTTTGAAAATTTAGAGGTTTAATTGATACAATAATCAGTGTCATACGATATTTTTCAAAACAAAATGTAATGGAGGGTGTAAGTTAACACACTATCAAAAGTTTAAAGTTTAAATTAATACAATTATTAGTTTATGATTTTAATTAATATAACTACCAAAACATAGAAGGATGAATTAATTATTTTTCCTAATTATAGCTGATATGCACTAACTTTTGAAATCAAAGGTTTAAATCTATGTACCATCACATGTTTTATAGAAGAAAAAATCGTATTTTGGATTTATGATACCATTAACCCCATATACTAAAAACAACTTATTTTTTCTTTAATCCTCTGATAAATTATAAAAAGATTCCTCTTTAGGATTCAAACACCTGTCACATTTCTCGGTGACGAAATCATGACATGTCTCATGCTCAGATAATTTATTTTCCACGTAATAAGCATTAGAATTTAGATATCCATAAGAAAAATATGTCCTCAATTATTAATTTTGAATTCATAGTTATTTAGGGGAAAAAAAATAGGAAGAATAGAGTTAAGGGTACATAAAACTATTTAATTTTTGAAAATATACTTATTTCTTTTTTATATTTTTATTTGCATTTGAATTCTTAGTTAATTTTTTTATTAATATATATATATATATATATATATATATATATATATATATCTATCCTCCACTTTTTATAAATATATATGCGTTTAATATATATTTATATATACATAAGAGAATAAAATATTTCTACAAAAATATGTGATACATGGTTTCTTCCTTTTTTATTTAAGCAAACATCCCATACAAATTAATATCATTAATAGTGTAGATATGAATTTTTGAGATTTTACTCCATAATTATTTTTAATTAATTAAATAAAAAATAATTAAATAAAAATTAATGTCAAAAGGTGAATGTAATTATTAGCTAAAACTCAAAAGTAAAAGTATAAAATATTGAAATCTATGAATTAAATAAAAACAAAACTCAAGCTTAAATGTAAGGTTGTAATCTCTTAAAACTTATGGACTAAATGCAAACTTAAAAAAGATATTTTCTTAAAAAAATAAAAGCTAGACCTAAAATGCATAGACAAAAAGATATTTTTTAAAAAAGAAATAAAAAACTACACTATCCACATCTCTAAAAGATTAATACTCATTTCAAAAAAAAATTCCAATATCCACATGCATGACTAAAGTGGTTAGGACATATATCCTCGACTAAAAAATTAGAATTTAATTTATATTACTGAAATTCTTATCAAGAGATTGAAAAATCTCCATGATAAAAAAACAAAATTGAGAATCACATAAGTACAATTTCTTTAAAATTTATTTAAGATCTAAACTCATATAATGTAGGAAATATATGCTAAATTTTCTGTGATTCTTTGTTTTGGTATAGGATGGAGAAACTAGCTTTGAGAAGCTCAAGCAGCATAGCCAAAATCGTTGGCTCGACAGTCTCCATAACAGGTGCACTAGTAGTGGTTCTATATAAAGGTCCAGTCATTCTATCAAACCCATTTTCTAGGCCAACCAGATTGAATCTTCCTCCTCGTCGTTTGGGCTCTTCCCAACCAAATTGGATAATGGGTGGCCTCTGCTTTTTTGCTCAGTACCTTCTCAACTCTTTCTGGTACATTGTTCTGGTAATTTTCCTGACATCTATCCAGGCTCCCTCTAACCAAAACCTTTGCATATATAATATTAAGACATTGTCCGAATTTTCATGTTCGGTTATCCAACAGCAGTTGTAAACGAGTTTGGTTTCTTAATAATTATATGGGAAATCTCTACCTCGTGAGCTAGTTTCTAGGTTGTCTCATTTGACACTGACTAGTGGTTTCATTCCCAAGATTATGGTGACTTGCCCAACAGTCCAGTATAGATTGAGTTGGTGGCGAGACACAACATGTAGTATGATTCTAAGGAGCACCAACACTTTAATTTATGTTTGACACTCAAGTCTTCGTTGAACACATCGTATACTTGTTAGCACAATGGATATGTGTTACTTGTTAGCACAATGAACATGTGTTACTTGTTAGCACAATGAACATGTGTTAGACATAAGTTTTACTAAGTGATTATGTCCAATGCTTATGAAGTACATGTTGGACCTTTGTTAGACATTATAAATAGACCTAAATAGTACGATAGGACAAAAGTAATAAAAGCTTACTTTTCAAGCATATAAAAACTTTAAAAGATGTACATTTTAGTGAAGTCCTTGCTCTTTCTGTGTTTTAGATTTCTAGAAAATGACGTGTCACCATATTTATATAGTATTGTATCTATGAGTCTTTTTATCCGTATTTGTATTTCTTAGTCTGATCTGTTGGAGATAAATATGTTGTGTTGCATATATGTAATAGGTAAACAGTCAATATTTTGTATAAATTCTAATGATGTTTGGATTATTATTTATTAGTTGGAAAAGGGGTTGGAGTCAGTCTTTGAAGTGAAAGTCAATTTAATGTCAATATCAACATTTGATAATGGAGAATGGCAGTGATAAAAATGTTATGTACAGACCCAAACGATGAACATATACCCAGATGAACTAGTTGTGGTGTGCTTATTCTATGTGTTCGAGGTCATAATAGCTGCACCAATATGCCTATTAGCTGAAGGAAACATCGGTGCTTGGAAGCTGAAAAATAGTCTGGAAGTGGTTGCTGTTTTAAACTCGGTAAGAAGGGAAATGATTTGAATTTTGGTGAGAGATCGAAGGAGAGATTGTGTGGTTGGTTTAAAATGTGGAGTTTTTGTTGCTGTCTTGTATTGATAGGGATGTGTGGGTCAATCCTTCGTCTCTGCAATCCACACATGGGGTGTACATGTCAAAGGGCCTGTTTATGTATCAAGTTTCAGGCCACTCTCAATTGCCATTGCTGCTGCTACAGGTGTTATCTTCCTTGGGGACGATCTTCATCTTGGAAGGTGCATCTCTCTCTCTCTCTCTCTCTCTCTCTCTCTCTCTGGTTTGTGCATTTTTATTTTAAGTCGAATGGAAAATATAAATGGGCCATTATATAGGGTAGAAATAGGAGTTAATGAAGTAATCGCAAATTGTATATATATTGGGTAAGAAACCGAACTTTCATTATTGAGTAAGGGAGTACCAAAATGCAACCTATTACAAGGAGGGATTCCAATTCAAACGAAATCAAACCAATCCCCACAAATAGGCATTAATCCTCACCACCTCCCAAACTTCATTACATAACCTCTCCACCCCTCTAAAGAATCTATTGCTTCTCTCGTGCCCACACAAAATAGCAAAATAAATTAGAATGCCACAAAACTTTGTCCTTTCACAAAGGCCAACTTAGGAGTGCCTTCTCTAACATACCATAATCGTTCCGGTGTCACGCAAAACATAAAACTCAACGAGTCCAATTATTGAGACTAGAGAGTCTAAACAAACTGAGAGCACACCACACTCAAACATTAGAGATACGTATATTTAACTTTTCCAAATAGTTTGATATTGTCTAGCTTGTACTCACATGATTTTGCTTTTGATTTCACCAAAGAAGCCTCACACCTAATTGAGACATTAAATCTCTAACTTGTTCTTCCTCTTCAATTCAAACTAATGTGGGACTAAAGATGAATTGATTTATATTGTCTGGCAACTAAAATTCACATTATTCATGTACTCTTTCAAGGGAGAACATAAATTAGCCTAAGTCGAAGGAAAATATCAATTTTAGTTCTTGGTTACGCTCTTTGAGAAAGGATACCAACTCAAATTTTCTCTACTACACTGGAAATTTTGCTTCAAACACTGGGTTTGTTTAGTAAAATAAAGCGAAAAGGATTGAAGTCTTATTCAATTTTTGCTTGTGTGGCAGTGTTATTGGAGCAATGATAATAGCAAGTGGGTTTTACTCTATAATGTGGGGGAAAATAAAAGAAGAGGACTTGAAGGGACAGGATGGCTTCTCAAGCTTGAAGTCTTCATCAACAGATAAAATTCCATTGTTGAAAAGCTGTAAAGTTCAAAATGACTAAGGCATTTTGTGAATTCATCAAACCCCTGCTGTCTGTTCTGCAAGCATGTGTTTATGTATTTACAAATATCTTTATAGTGGATCGAGTTGAAGGTCGATTTTGAATTTTCATTCAGGTCGTGAATGAAAATGGGATTGATCCAAGTTTTTCTGTTTTTGGTTCTTCAGGGATTCAATCATCATTGATTCAATTGTAGATAGCAAGAAATGGACCAAATATTGGTTCTCACATGTATAGTAAGTATTATGTTTATTGTTTCTTCTGTTTGGCAATTATTAAGATCTCAAAACTCACAAATCTCTTCTCCTTGAAAAATCTCTAAGATAAAAAAATAATAGCAAAATACCCACCAACTCCAGAGACTCACATTCATTTAGAGGACATCAAAAAACCTAAAGAAAGTGAGGGGGTAACTCAGAGTGAGACATCATAGAGTCCATTGAATGCAACCTCTTACTAGATAGAGAACAATACACAAATGGTTTAATACTAAAAAAAGTATTTAAAAACATCCTTATTCGTCTTGGATTGCTTCTAAGAGTGAAGATTATTCCACAAACCAACATGGGTCTGTTTAGCATGTTTTGTTCTCACTCACGTGCTTTTTAAAAAAATTCTCAAAATGTCATCCAATATAGAATTGCTTCAACCTAAGCACGCTTAACTTTGAAATTATTATGTTGAGCCACCAAAAATGAAGGTACAAACTTATTGGTCTAGGTAACTTCTAATTCTTTTAAGTATTTCTTAACTATATATTCATATCCTCAAAATCACTCTAATTCTAATGTGATTTCAATTCATTCTTATCTCCCTCGTGAACTCGGGTATATTTAAAAGGCCGTGGATCACACCAACTCATTCTTAAACCACAAAGCATGAGAGTCCCTGCAGAGAATAGGTACAACCACAATATGCAAGCAAAGCCTCATTCAACCTCCAACCTCTCCACTGCTTTTGACACAACCCCACCTAACAATATTAGCTTTATCACCTTCTTCAATTCCTTCACATAAAAACTCCCACATTAAATTCTCAATATTTTTACAAACTCAAATAAATAAATTTCATTCAGGAATAAAGAAATAAATAAATAATTTTTTTTTCTAGTAATAGTTTTTTCCCTTTACTTTCTCCACCACAAAGTTCCAAACCATGCTCCTTAGGAGATATCTGGCCGGCTCCAGAGTTGAGGGAGTGGAATTGTGGACTCCAATCCTTATTTGGTCAAAGAGTTCGTAGGTCACATGACCAAAAAAAACATCAATTTTATGTCTTATCAACTTTTTATACTATGGACTCAAAAAATCCATAACTCTCAAGACTTCATAACTCTTTGGAGTTCACACAACGTCACTTCTTACCTCAAGGGAAGCCTAAGACACAAATAAAGAAAGCTGACTAATCTCACAACCCATGGAAAGTACCCAAGAGTCTACTTTAGATCAAGTATCACAATTGAAGCTAATAATCCTACTTTTCTCTCTGTTTATCTTAAGGCCCAAAATAACTTTTCAAATAAGGATATTGTTGTAGGTGAATTTTGACCTAACGAAATATGAGTCCAATGTCAACTAATCATTGAGCTAATCAAATATAATCCTAACTTGCGTAGGATATAAGGAAAAATCATCTCATCCAATCTTAGGAGAAAAGCTAAACTTCGCTCATTTTCACTATAAACATCATCATAACTTCAAATATGAGGAGAGATCTACAACTTAAACTTTAACTTAAACTTCCAATTATCTCCATTCCATAGTTTGTCATTGGAGCCTTGTTTGTTTGTTTGTTTTTTTTTTTTTTTTTTTGGCAGGTCTTCTCTTCCCTAAATTACAAATTTACTGTTGTTACCACGTGAAAATCAGGTACATTTTCTCTATATATCTAGATTATTTTTCAAATACATATTTGCTAAACTCAGTGAATATAAAACCTAAAACAAAGTCCAAATTACCAATCAGATAGACTTTAAGTGGTTTGAATCTCCCGCTTGCATGGTTGATTCAGAAAGGAGGAAAAAAAAATTTGTTCGACCGGTGTTTCTCCATGACCATAAACCCTTTTATTTCTTAGTTTTATTATGTATTTGTATGATTTGAAAAGGTAAAAAATATATATATATATAGAACATAGCATAGTTTACAAAAAGCGTAAGAAATAAATGAATTACTATTGTCAAGTTAATTAAGTGACCATTATTGTTGACCAATATTGTATTAATGAAAATATTATATTTATGAAATTACATAGTTGCTAATATATCTGTTTTTAACAAATATAAAATTTCTCTCAAAAAGAAAAGAAAAAACCCCCTTTTTTTCTTTAAAAGAAAAAAAACAGAACCCTATTTGATAAGGAGAGATGAGGAATCTTGTTTGTTCATTTTGTTTAGACAAACATGGTCTTCATTATTAGCAATAATTCAACTTTGTTATAATTTATTTAGGTAAATACTCTTCTCTAGGATTCAAATCCTTTCACTAAACGTTATAATGCTTATCTATAATGGGAGTGAGAGATTTCACCCAATTAAAACATAGAATAGAAAGCAATTAGTACAAAAAAAAAAAAAAAGAAAAAGAAAAAAAAAGAAAGAAAAACATATGGATGATAAGACTTTTGGAGTCTCACATCAAATGTAGATATCACTATATGTGTCTATATATATATTCATATCTCATGACTGATTTTATGTGCGATCATTAATTTATAGTGATGAAGAAGAATATTTTAAAAGATAGAGTTAAGTCACATTTTAATAATTTAAGGTCATGTTTGAAAATTAATTGTAATTGAATTGATACGAAAGAATGAGATTCTTTTAATTAGTGGTGTTTACTACAAACAGACTTAATCAAAAATCAATTAGCGTTGTCTATAATGAACTATAAATTATTATCATAATGCTGGTAGACGAAATTTGTTGTTCAATTCTGTGTCAAATAATTTTTCGTGCTTACCAAACTGTGGTAGTGCCAATGCAGGTCGAACACGAAGAGTACAAGTATTTCTCAATTAAGCAATTGATAATTCTAAGTAACCGAAAAGGGTTGTGAGATGGTTGTTTGCAAAAATATTAAATCGCATAAAAGGAATAAAGCAACAATTAAAAGAGTTGAATTTTATATGAGAGAGATCTAGCTTAGGTTGTAACGGATTTTTCCCATTCCACAAATTTGGTCCTCGATTCTTCATTACCAAAGTTAAACGATTGTTTGCACTTAACCGATTTAATTGGAAATGCCAATTAAATCGTCCTAATTGACTAATTAATACAAATTGAATTGATGAAAGACATGTAAATTCAAGTTCATCCTAATTGCATTAAGTTCTATGAAGATGTTAGGCAAAATATTTAACTATAAAAGCCATAATTAAATATTCTATCGGATCAATTCTAAGTTGGTTGGAACAATACTAATCTAATTCGAATTGCAAGCCAACCTAACCTATTGCTTCCTACCAATCAACATACAATCAAGTGTCACGTAATGCATGTTAATTCAAAGCAATAATCATATAGCCCCTAGCGTTCGTTAATATGATTATAATCTAAAAAATACACAATTATATCCAACAATCACAATACAAGGTTCAAAATCTCACAAATGTATTAGAATCAATAAATTATCCTAAAATCCAAGCTAGAAAGTCGTTACCTTAGCCCATAACCGACGTACCGATTAATGGGAAGGAGTTCCACTGCCTAAATAGATGAAAAATAGAGGAAAAGTAGAGAGAATTCAGGTATTGGTTAATTGGTGGCTAGAATCATAACCAAAAAATCGAAAATTTCCAATTTAAAGTAGACGAAGCGCCATGGCGGCACCTAGGTGGTGCTGCTGCGTTGTGGCTTTAGGGACAATTTGGTCTTTTTTGGAGTTCTCTTTCCTGGTTGATGCAACTGAGCTTCGTTTTGGCCCGTTTTAACTTCATTTCGTTGCTAGCCCTGCTCTACCTATTATGTGCTCGAAACCTACAAAATAATATTTTTAACACATTAAAGAGTACTACGATCTCGAGTTAAGACGAGAGAGATAGCACATTTCAGCTGCTATCAAATGCCCTTTTTATATTTTTAGAGTTTATGTGATTTTCTTCTCTTTTTCGTTTGATTTTGGCTCAATTTGTTTTTTTTTTTTTGGCTTTCAATTCTTATTTTCTTTTTATTGACCTGAAAACCTTTAGCAAATAGGTGAAATCTAATAGAAACTCTCTTAATTTAAGAGAATAAAAGGAACTTTTCAAACGTTTTTTAGTGGTGAAATGAAAAAATTTGATAACCACCTATAATAAAATCATAATTAGTTATAATATAAAAGTTTAAGTTTAAAAAGACAATTACAATAAAACCAAATTAGTTAAATGGAAAACAAACTTCAAAAAAGGCAAAATGAGGAGAAAAAATTTCTCCCTATAACCACTTTTATATATACTATAAATGTATAGATATTTGAGTTTAAGAAGTGCATATTAAATAAATAATTAGATAATTTCCTTACAATCACAATTTAATGAGAATTACCTTTTGCAACATTTGATCAATTAATCATGGGATGGATCTATATGAACAACATTTTTTTGACTATATATTATAACATTTCATTGTTTAATATCCATTTATAACATTTTCCTTGTCCTAAAATTTTTCTTTACAATTGATGATATTGGATCATCTCCTGCAACAATTGATTCAACTACAGCCTCTTTCATATGATTGGCATCATGTCCTTCATACATTTCAAGATGTAATAATCTATGTCCACTTCGGCGAAGATTATCTTCGTCCAATGCACCATAACTGATCGATGTTGTGTTTGTATTCTCAATCAACTCAATACAAATCAAGAGAATGACAATAAAAATGATCATGCTTCCTTTAGAGATCGCCATCATAATTAGTACAAGAATATACAAAATTTAACTTAAAGCTTAAACTTAGAATGATTTGACATAGAAGATTTTAGATTTTGAATATTTATACGTGTTAGTTTCTTAATATCTAGAGTTTTTTCTTTTTTGACTTCACATTTATCCATTTAGAACCAAAAACATAAAACAAATAAGTTCCATCATCCAAGTTCCATCGATTGGATGGTTAAGGCTTTGGCAACATTCACATCCCACCAATTGACATGTTTAATCTTTTATTTCCTAAATATGGAATAATAAAATGATAGAATACAATTAATATCTTTATTTTTCCTTAAAGTTGGTTTGTTTTGCAGAATATAGCGAGGCAAGAGTATTGGTAACTTGAATTCTTTTTATAAGGAAGTGACAATTTGTTTTTCGGTTGTATCATTTAAAGTTTTTTTTTTTTTTTTTTTTTTTTTTTTTT